>JACXGM010008551.1:0-11393 GCA_016801145.1 Umbra pygmaea | reverse complement strand
TCACATGGAAAGATTTACCATGTTGGAAATACAGGGTAAACTCCTTGGAGGAGAACACATTTTCCCATGATTCAAGAGGGACAAATAATACCAGAAAAATCAAGATCACTTAGAGCCTCTTGACGGGTTGCATCCCCAATGGCAACACCATTGTTTCATGGCATCACAAGGACCAATCTCAATTCTGTCCAACACAGAGGTGGTGCCAGCTGAACTGGTATATATCCGGACATGGTGGTGTCACTCACAAAACATTACTGTCATGTGCTGGGTAAAGGCTTTACCATTCTCCTGGACATCCAATAGAATTGAAGCTCCACATGCAATTCCAGCTGGGTGGAGCTATAGATCTGTACCCAGAAAGGTCAAAGGTTGTAGGAGTATGATTGGTGAGTGAAAGGAGGTTTTCAAACCCCATTTAGGGAAAGATCATTTTAAATTAGCCTCCATTGGTCCAGATAAAATGCATGTATAAGCCTTAACAGTGCTTTGAGGTGCTTTTATAAGTCACGTGACAGTCTGCATCATTTTGCTTTGTACCTTCACAATTGCAAAAATGACTCAAAGTCTTACTTAAAATCCAATATGCATTACAGCAAGGCCAGTCTCTGGTGGGAATGTGGGAATTGCTGCTCAAAACTCGATGTACATGTTAATTCAACCTCAAAACTGATGATGGCCAAGAATGGAGGGAACGGAACCGGGGCTTTGGTCTAGATGTGGACTATATTCATTCACATGGTGAGAATTGGCTCATGCACATCACAGCCTAGCGATGTTGAGAATAATGTATTAGGCCCTGTTGGTGAAGAACACTGTAGAATGACACAGCCCTACCGTATAGTCCTACTGTTCCCAAGGCCTACTGTACCACAGGTCAATCATTTTAATTGGCTGATATGGATTTCTTTATGGATATAATTGTCTGCTTAGCAGGTTGGCTTCTAGCATCATAGATTTTTTTAACAGGCTGACCAATAAGAAAAGTTAGCTGCTAGCCATTTTAGACAAATATGTTTCACCACTTGGTTTAGAAAAAGTTATCTATTGTGGCTCCAAGTCCCCAAGGCGTATTAACAAAAGACAAACTAAAATGAATACCCACACCAACTTTAGGTAATGAGTGAAAATTAAAAGTGATGTAAACCAAACAGGGAAACCCAGATTCATGCTAAATATAACTTCAAAATTTAAAATATGAAATTCAAGAGACAACTGAAGGTGTTCCCCTCGGAATCTTCCACTTCCCAACGTAAAGTGGCACTGTTTAGAATTTCGCACAGTGAGAAGGGAACTACTTTCTCTTTCAGTGTTCAGCTTACAAAAGCTGTACAAACTGTGTTTATTGATTTTTTTTTAAATCGAAAGAACCGATTTAGATGGGCAGTGATTCCCTACACTACACAGTGTTTATTTAGCAATTTGAACAGGAATTACAATGAGGCCGTGCCATGTTGTCCTTCCAATAGGCATGCGCTGGAATGTCTTTACAAACATTATGCATTTTAGGCTGTGCTTTTGTGTATTAGTTTAGGTAATCAATATCCCAAAATAATCATTTTTTCAGATTTTGTTTACAGCATTTGTAAAATGACCACTTGAAAGAGAAACTACTGTAGTTCTTTTGTTACGGCTATAATTTTACAAATAGCATCTTTAAGCACTGTGCTGACAGCTCTTGAATACAGTATCACTGCCCTAGAAGTTGGTTTATGTGTAACCAGGCCGACAGATATAGCACATCTCAATGAACATTTCAGTCAGGGTTCGCTATACCCCAAACAGAACCAAACAAATTTGAGATGGCTTAGGGACACACCTTTTCTTATCCCACATGAAAAGAAAACACATAAAACACACAGGAAACATGACCTATGAAAGCCGTCATTGGCTGCATGTATTAATCATTTATAATTTGCACGGTAGCGTTTTAGTTTTTTTCACAGTCAAGGGGTGGATCTTGTTTTCTGGTTGGCCCTGTGTTCAGATAATCATGAATCCATTTACATTTTCCATAAAGGAATATGTAAATGAGGTGGTTGTGTCATCAGGGGGTCTGTAGAGAGATATGCCAACACACACATACTCAAACCTTGTGTATGTTTTTCTGTAATCCTGCTACAATTAAAACATGTTGGACTATCATCGCTGTTGTTTTTCAAAAAAGCTGTGTGGCTTTTTGATTAAAACCTCTGCATGCAAATGAAAAGCTAAGGACTATGAACAAAACAACATCCTAACGATTGTTTATTGTGAACAACATTAAGTAATTCTGTTTGATTATCGAAACAACGTCTGTCTGCCAATGAGAGTATTGTTAGTGAAGACGCTGATTGAGGACAAAGCTGAAACAGACAGATGAACCAATCATATTTTATTCATTACATAAATGCTGACATTTTAACTGGAGAAAATACCTCATTATTATTGTATTAAATCTATTCTGTCATAGAGAATAAATTGAGAGATTGCTGTTATGTCAATATGTTTAGATAAGCGGATGTTAAGTGCTCTTTGAAGGTCAAAGATTTGTAATCATGACAGATAGAGTGTCGAGATTTTGAAGACTCAATCGTTCCAGTTATTTTACAAAATCATTTGGGTAAATACGTAAAAATATGGCCAAACCACACTATATTCTAGAGGCTACATGGAAAAAAAATACTATATTGAGTATAATAAGTAAACAACCTACTTCAGCCTGCATTCAAATATAGTATTTACAAAAAATGTATCAAATTGAAATACTGTATGTACTGTACATTTACACATGCATGTTTTCCTCATCTGTTTTTCATGGGCACAGCTGCTTTGTAAGTAGCAAAAAACTAAACGTCAATCAAAATGTGGAGAGCCAATCTCTGAGAACCAAGAATAGTTTATTCAAATTGGAATGTCGGGCCGCAGCAAACGACAGTAAATGTTTGAATACAGAATGAGATATTTATGAAAAAATAGATCCGTCGTCCTCCATTTTAAAGAGGAATTACCGACACAGTAGGGAGAGCCGAAAGGTTGACCTTTATAACAGGGACTCTCTGTCGCAGGCAGGCGCGTACACACAATGCAAATACTCTCATGCACATATCCCACCTCAGCAGCGGGATGTTATCTCAAATAATTACCGGTGGCCTCTCCCTGTCCCTGGTGACTCTGTGGAGATGAAGCTCAGAGGCTGACAGAGCCCGTAGCTAAGGGAAGGGTTAGCAACAGTAGAGACTGAAATGAGGCGCAAGCTGAGCTAGAGGCCGGGAGGCAGGAGGCAGTGTCTGAGGTAGAGGCAGGTCACAGTGTGAGGTCCCATTCTAGATGGCGGGGGTGGGGAGATTCAGAGGCCTGCCTCCTGTGGTCCTGGCAACAGCTCCTTAATTAACCACCCAGGTATTTCTGAGCCTCTCGGCCCGCTGCCTGGCCACACACTAGCGCACACTCATAGACACGCGCTAACTCACACTCACACACACGCGCTCACCATGCCCGGCCGGCCATATGGCTAAACCACCGACACTGCTCGGCTAGGGAGACAGTGCATCAAAAAGAGCTCGGCCAACATAAAGCTGGTGTAAATTCTTTTTAATGGTTCCCTCCTGGCAGGGAGAGCGTGTTTGTCATCTCAAAATGAGCGGCCGTGGGCGATTTATTCGTCCTTGACCTCTCTCTTCCATGCACTTGCCCCCTGCCCACCACTGCGACCTGTCTGCCCAGCCGGCCTGCCTCCTGTCTCTCGCACACTCTCAGAGCCATTAGCGCCGTTAGCAGGCAGCACTCTGCCCCCCCCCCATCTGGGAGTGTGGCTCAGTCTGTGTGTGTTTGTGGTTTAGTATGAGTGGGTTTGTACGTGAACAATGACAGGTGTCATTAAACCACCGTCATCATAAAATACACAGAAATCAAATTCATAGTCTCTTTGTTAAGCCAGCGAGAAACAAAGAAGGACTGAGAGAAAGAGAGGGAGCGAGATAGAACAGAAAGTGTAATTAACCACGATGATTTGGCCTTGGGTCTGTAATTATCTAATTTGTTGTTATAATGGCTCTTCTCCCTCGTCACCATTTCATGTGAGATAATCTCATAAGCGATCAAAAGTGATGTTGAAATAGTTTCAATGCATGTCCTCCCTCTCTCCCTCTCTCCCTCTCTCCCTCTCTCCCTCTCTCCCTCTCTCCCTCTCTCTCTCTCTCTCTCTCTCTCTCTCTCTCTCTCTCTCTCTCTCTCTCTCTCTCTCTCTCTCTCTCTCTCTCTCTCTCTGCATTGCTAATGGTCCTAGAAGGGGGTCAGGGGAGGGGTTGAGGTAGCTTCTCGTTGCAGTATTTTGCCCCTTCATGTTATTCTTGACCAAGCAGCTTGTACAAGGATGTTGTTGTGTTCAAGAGGCCGGCAGTGTTTAGTGGTCCTCTGAGGCCGGTTTCAGAGGCTGACTTCCTATCTCCTGGCCAATGACAATGTGTCAGGAACACAGGAAACACAAGACACTTCCATGACCACCTCCGACCCCCCCCGGACCAGGACCATAACTCTGGCCAGGCCATCAGCGGAGGTTGTTTTTTTTAGGAAGTCGGTCGGTAGCAATCTGGTCGCTGTGACCCCACATCTGCCCTGCTAATGAGAGACCTGGACGTCTCCCAACTTCACCTCCCAACTTCCCCCAGCTCACATACACCGTCCCGTTGTCAGCTCAATCTGCACAGGTCACGTCCTCCAAGGAACGCTGAAAACACAATGACACAGGTTTTTCACAAAACACAACATGCGTTCAGAAAACATAGCAGTACTCATCAATGCTCGAACCCTTTCCCAATCCACACAGTCATGCACACACACCCACACAAACACACACACACACATACAATCCACACAGTGATGCACACACACTCACCCACACACACACACATACAATCCTGCACACCTCATGCTATTGAAAAGAGACGAAAATGATCATGAAGGCCAAATGATAAAAGATGAGCCCACATCCAGGCATCAGGCATTGAGAGAGAGAAATGTATCACCAAACACAAGACATCTCCATGAAATCTGTGATCCCTGTAAAAGTTTGACTAATATTGAGGTAATGTTTTTTAGCCGTCTCAGTACTGCAGAAGGTTGATTGTTCGTAAAGAGCTGTGAAAGGTTAGATATATACTGTATATGCATTTCACATTGTGTATGAAAATATTTTTACAAAGATTTATACTGATAAATTCGTTCTGCTGGTTCATGATTAAAAAAAGCAGCAATGAAGATATTTTCATTGTTACCTCAATAACCTAGCATGTTATGCATGAGCAAAACGTTCCCCAAGTACTTTAAATTGTAACCGATTGGTCTATTCTTGGAAATATTCCGGTAGAACGGCCATTCGATATGTACGAAAGTTCACTTTAGAATGGCCATATTGTAAGTCGGTCTACGTAAAACCATTACATACGGTTACCCACATATTGCTGTGAGAACAGGTAGCACATACAGACGGTGACAGGTCATTAAACCTACGATATATTTATTCACAAAATGTTCCTTTTCATTAGAGTCTGATCATTATGACCATGTATTCAAACATGATGTTTAAATATATGATTGGGGGGCCCCCATGTGGAACAGTTATCTAAGTCACGGTATTGTGATACAGTTGTGTCTTCACGGCCAGAAGTTTGAATTCTGGCATACAAAGCCTGGTGGAGCCAATGGCCAATGCAAACTGTTTCTGTGCCACCAGGAGTGATTATGCAGGGTTTCGGACAAGGCTGCCTTGTGATATCACACTCTACTGACTCCTAGTGGTTAATCAGGCACCTGCAAGCTCAGCTGTGGTGAGAAGTGATTGTGAGCAGAACAGCTGGGCCAGATGTGCAATGGAGGCCACAAGTAGTAATTCTAAACTCTATCAAATGTAGTCACGAGGTAATGCCTTAATCACAAACTGAACATCATGAAATTTCAATTTTAAAAGTATACATGAAAAAAGTATCTATGATTATGATATGGTATGTCTCCTACACATACTTTGTCATTCTCAGTCAGTTGGACAAACAGAAAGGAATGGGAACATTGAGAACTCAGGAACTATTTCACTGCCCATTCTCCTTCCACCTTAATGAGTTTGTTGAGGTTTAGTACCACACAGTGCAGCTAAGCAGAAATGAAAGCATAATTGCCACTATAGATCTAGCGCATACGGAAATAATACAAGCAGGCATTCATGCATTTACCCACGCCATCAACCCTCACTCTTCCTGTCTAGGTAGGACACTGGAGTCATTACCAGAATATATGTGTATTGTGTTTTCTAAAAGCCATCCAAAATGAATCACATTATCAGCATTGGCGTCATCGACCACCAACACAGAGCCCACATATTAATTCAAAGCAAATCCACTTAATGTTCCTGCATTTGGAAATCTCTCCAAATCTCCTGATTGGCAGTTATTACGATTCCAGGCCAATAGGAGAACGAGAAATAGAGAGAGAGAGAAAAAAAGAAAGAAAACAGGAAGAGTAAGAGAGTTGACAGAGAGAGTAACGTGAGGCAGATCTGTCACATTGGTAATGACCCACACAGTGACAGTGAGCCAGACATTTGGAAAAACACACAGACCAAACTCGTCCCTCTACTACGGGCCCTCTATATTACCCTAGAGGCACCTAAGTATTGCAGAATTTACTTTCTGTTTCCTTCAAAAATGTGCAGTGTCAGTTTGAATGCATAGCGCTCATTTACATTATCCTCCTTTTGCAGATGTTCTTATCCAGAGTGACTTATATTATGTACAGGGGACCTACTGAAGTAACTTATGGTCAAGTGCCTTGCCCAAGGACAGAACGGGATTTGGCACAGTCGGGAATCGATCCAGCAACCTTCTGATTAAAGGTCTGTCTCCCTAAACACTGAGCCGTCTGACGGTCATTTGTTTAAGTTTGATATGGAGGGAGGCCACGTGTGTCATTGTTTTGTACTCTTGCCTCCTGTTTTTCATCCTATATCCTAAATAGACTGTACAGTTTTATGTAAAACTACAAAAGCAGGCAGAGCGATTCGCTTGACTATGGGTGGCACGGTGGTTTCGCCAGCTCACTCTGTGTGAGATGTAACACCAGGGGCAGGGTACAAAAGCTAGGGGACAACACATTTTACCAGACACAAGAGAGAACTGACGGTGTACCTGTGTGCATAGATAGACAGAGATGAAGAGAGGAGAAAGACGGACGACAGAGCAAGTGAGAGAGAGCATCAAAACTGCACAGATCAGAGTGAAGAGTATTCCTTGTTCATTGCATTTAACTCTTTGTGAATTCTTTTTGAATTGAACACTGAACTCAGACAAAGGCAGACAAGCAAGATAAAACAGAGAAGGATCACCTTAAGGTCTGACGCTGTTAGTATGGAACCAGTAAATGCTAGGGTCAGTATTGTTTTCTAACCGTGACAGTTACAAACGCTGTCCTCTCTCCTCAGGAGACACAATTAAAAGACACAATGCATTGTTCTGCACAGCCCACTTCATTCATCTTGGACAAATGATAGAAATTCTGAGCTGGAAAAGTACATACTGTATCACATAAATGCAAAGTGCTGCTTACAGCACAATAGCTTGGAACGTGAAGGCTACCACTTGGAATTATGTAAATGACACAGTGGATTTGTAATGGAAGCATTCACAGCCAGGAAACTTAACGGTCTCACATGTGGTTGTTAGAGTTTCTCTCTATCTCTGTCTCTCTCTCTCTTTAATCTACTCCTTGGAGTTACTTCAATCCAGCGTGTGATGTTAGTATGGCTACATATCATCAGTGGTAGTAAACAGTGGTCAAGGCACGCATGTGCATACATAGAAACGGATAGGCAGAAACGCTCACAACCGCACAGGCAGTTCCAGCGGGCCTCAGATGGGCCGAGCTCAGACTCGTGGAACCGTGCCACTCTTCTGATAGCTAATTAGTATCAGAAACAAACGACTGGCTTGGAACTGGAACAGCGTCAGGACTTCCAGCATGACCAAATGTCATCTGTTCTAATGGTCTCTTTCTTCTCCTCTACTGTTCCCATCTCATCTCCCTTCCACCACAAACAACCTCGGTACGTGTGGGTGCATCGCAGACTGGGGACGCGTAGACCAGGAGACAGCACCCTGATGCTCTGAAAACACTAGAACTGTGCTTATTTTGGCAATGGATGCCACCAATACAACTAGTGTAGCGTACATAATTGTCTTTCATTGGTCAGTGGTATCACTATGGCATTACATAAAACATGGAGTCTGTCTAGAGGTCTGGTTGGGTTACTTCATAAACATAGTGGGGGGCATAGTTTTATTGTTGCACCTCTGTCATTTACCAAGGCTCTGATTTTCACCTTTACAAGAGAAATTGCAGATATTAACTGCTGTTTGATTCATATAACTGGACTATTTAGGATGACAAAAACACTACAGATGGACTGTAAAATGACTGCAGTTAAACAGGCTTTTATTTAAGACTCAGTGTTTGCCACATTCTGCAAATATTTGAAGGGCTCTGGATGCTGTAAAAGAAGGTGGCGCCCCCTATGGACATACATGAAAATGTAATCGAAACAATAGAATTCGATGTGTTTTGATTTATTGCAGTTTTTTTAACACTATAACTAACAATATACTCCTAATATATTAACTATCCCTTACTGTGTCTTTGTCTCGTTGTCTCTTTCCCTCTCCATGTACACTATGGATTTGGCTACATCAATCACTTCACCACTCACCTGCCCTGATATAAAGGACCCTAATTTAAGATTAGCCAAACTAACAGCTGAGATTATATTTCTTTGCACCGGCAATTGAGCCAATACTGCTGTATAGATTTCGATAGATTTCAGCAACATTTTCGAATTTGCTCGAGCCAATGTCGGGGTGAGACCATTGACTGTATATGCTACTGGACGGAACATGTGTGACGCCACCCATTGGTTTGTGGAGATCTGATTTGAGTCATCGAGCTTGCCGTTACCAGCGCAGCCATCTTGGTTGCAGATGAGACCATTTTAGACAAGTGGGTGTCTAACAAAAAGGTTGGCCAATGAAAACAGTATTAAAACAAAAAGTAATGTTACTTACCGGAAAAACTGAACTGCCGACTCCAAGTGTCTTGTCGCACAACCGAACGCTGAGCAAGACATTGTGACACAGTCACTACATAACCACGCCCTAAAACAACCCCTGCTTTATCGCCAATTTAAAAATTAACGAGACCATAATTAAAAAAATTAACATCATTCTGTATTGCAGAAGACTATAAACTAGCGATTGAGACCATAAACTCATTATTAAAAATGTTTACTGAGGTAATAAATCAAGTAAGAAGTGACAAATTTTCTCATAGACCTCTACAGAAACTGACCGTACATGTCGCCCCCAGCTGGAATTCAGATAGAATTCAGGTTTCGCCAAACCAGATGCTAGCCCTGTTGGTGAGACACAATTGTACTGTGTAAATTTGCTCAGGCACCCAGCTCAAAACGTCTTCAATGACACACCCACAAACGCGCAATTGTGGTCTGGAGACGTGACAGTGTATATACAAACAGTATGGAAATTATTTTGTCTCAGCTTGAGCGGATTCGGGAATCTATCGGTGTGTAAACGTGGCCTTAGCCCAGCTATATTAGCATGACTGAGAGGATGAGAGAAAAGACACCAGCTCGCCTGCTCATTTAAGTGAGTGCCGGGCTTTAAAGACTTAATGGATAAAATTATGAAGGGGATCTATGCGCTGTCTGCTTCTGGTGCTACTTCATTGTTCTCGTTGTAAACTGTCTCTTCTGACAGAGAGCTGCTGCCCCGTGGCCCCACCAACACACCGCTTGCTCCTTCTCACTCTGGCTCAGTCACATTCAGAAGGTCAATTGATTGCTTTTTCCAGCTCTTGAACCTTTTCCATATTTCTTAATTAGGCCAAGCTCTGTGTAAAGACAGTGTCTGCCTGGCTGCCAGTGGCACGCACTCACTGACATACACCCCATATGCTGGCACACACGCGCACACACACACACTAACACACATACACGTTCTGCTCGTGTCTACGATATGAGAGAGAACAGGTACCGGGGGGATTTTCTGCCAGTGTAAGAAAGGGTAAAAGACAGTGAGAGGATATTGGAGGGTGAAGTTGAGTAGTAGTCTGGGGTTGTACAGAACTCATTGCATTTAAGTGGCCTAATCAATTATAGGGAGCGCTTAGATCAAATATACAGATACAAACACAAACTATAGAGTATGTAGTGAAAGAGTTGCTTCTAAAATCTCACAGTCATAGAAACGACACGACAACCGCAACACTACAGCCAAGTTCATGAAAGTCATGTTTATTTATTGTTTGTGGCAATGCTATCTTGTATTATTATGAACAGAGGTACAGACCTACTCTAGCAAAAGCGCTGATTTCCTTTGAAAATGTGGTTTGTGACACTCACTTTTCATTGTGACAGTAACTGTGTTGATTTGTGAATGTGTTTAACCACAGCATTGACATGAAAAGGAATACGGCAGTAAGATCAAGGCATTCCAAACAGCCACTGATTTCCACAACTAATATCTAAACAACAAAAACACTCTGACATGTTTTGAGGATGTATCTTTTTTCATACCGAGCTCGATTCAAAGTTATATTAGTTGACAAACACTGGCGTACAGTAGTTTGATCGTAAATTCATCACAACGAAGCAGTGATAACAATAAAACATGAGTAGCCATGTAAACATCTCAGGAAATAGTATAAAGGCAGAGATGTACGCCATACTCTACAGAAGTTAGATTATCAAAAAATGTGAAATATAAATACAAGCATTGTCCCATACTATAAACATGGAAGCTTAAGCATGGTATGAATATAGGCGCAACTCTCTGAAATATACCCTTTACATAAACAAACATTTGGATGGATAAATAGGAATAAATATGGGATTTTCTAATGCATTTTATTCTCCTTCTGTCATGCCACAAGGTATTATAAAACATCTCCATCTCCATTTCTCTGAGACATTCTACTCTTACTCTCTCTCTCTCTCTCTCTCTCTCTTATAATCTCTTTGTTTCCGAATCAGAGAAAGTGAGTCTATTTTAGATGTTGTACATTTAATATGCATTCTATTAGAAAATATGCTCAGTCAAAGAGTAACTGCATGTTATCAATGGTTCAGTTAAATCATGGTGCTACCCGGCACAGGGAGAAATTCATTACCGCTCAGGGCAATTTCTTCCCAAAACAAAAACATTTCATTCTAACAGGAAAACCAAATTAATACTGGCTTTGCATGAACCCACTTTTATTTCCCTAAAAGCCACAGCTCTTTCTCGCTCACTCCATCTATTTGATGACAGAATACAAATCATCCAGTGCAGAGCTACATTATTTTCACACACACATAT
>JACXGM010008550.1:0-28787 GCA_016801145.1 Umbra pygmaea | reverse complement strand
GAAGAGTAATCTCGGTCTAATGTTAGACTACATTGCAAAAATATTATTATGCATTCATAACCTCGTGATTTAGTGAGAGTGAGTCCAAAACATCGGAAAGTATGCTATGTCTTGTGACATTTCTTTATTTACATTTTGTAAAAAGAAAAATCAATAGAAAATCGCCGTTATAATAGCAATCCGCCATGGAACAAGCGCGACTGCTCTTAAAGGGAATGTGAGATGACGATCTGATTGGTTTATTGCACATTACGCCCAAACCACACCTATGACTAATGAAGCTACTTTAGACCTACCCATTTTAGATATGCGTCTGGCGCAAGAATCATTTATCCCGCCGGTAAAATAGCAACAGCGCCCGGGACCCTCCCACAATGTAACTTGCGTTTCGCGTATGATACTTGCGTTTCAGATCGTTAAAATAGGGCCCAATGTGTTTGGTATTTTTTGAAAGGTTGTGTTAATCTAAAGATGAGACCATTCATTTAGCAAATCTGATCCTTTAATGCTATTCCCATCGCAGAAATGTAATGGTTTCTAATGTTTAAGATGCAAGGACAAAACCTTGTCTTATTCTGCTTAACTGTGGGGGTTAAGAATCCATATTTGTTCAGGCCTGGGAGTGCAGTAGTGGCTATTAGCCACTATTAAGTACTCATTGAATAGTACTTCCTCCAGTGGAAGTTCCACCGTTGCGGAGGAAGAGGTTTGACAGCACAGACAATGTAATTTATTGCCCTGACCACATTTGCAGTCTCATGCCTACTTGCAGCATGCCCAAGGCACGTTCACGCAGGTAAGCATGGACCCTGGGCATATTTCTCAGTCTGTAGGTAAGTCCCTTTAGTTTCCTAACATAATAACTTTGGCCTTAATTGCCCACCGTCAAGCGTTTAGTGTCTTCACAACCATTCCACAGGTGCATGTTCATTCATTGTTTATGGTTCATTGAACAAGCATTAAAAACACTGTTTAAACCCTTAATATGAAGATCTGTAAAGTTATTCAGATTTTTACATAATAGATTTAAAATATAGTGTCCTGAAGAAATGACATATGTACCCATACAGTATATAAATGTATAGATTTATTCTATATATATACAGCCCCTTGATCATTTCGACCTTTTGCCACATTACAGGCTTCAAACATAAAGATATAAAACTGTATTTTTTGTAAAGAAGCAACAACAAGTGGGACACAATCATGAAGTGGAACGAAATTTATTGGATATTTCAAACTTTTTCAACAAATAAAAAACTGACAAATTGGACGAGCAAAATAATTTGGCCCCTTTACTTTCAGTGCAGCAAACTCACTCCAGAAGTTCAGTGAGGATCTCTGAATGATCCAATGTTGACCTTAATGACTAATGATGATAAATAGAATCCACCTGTGTGTAATCAAGTCTCCGTATAAATGCACCTGCTCTTTGATAGTCTCAGAGGTCTGTTGAAAGCACAGAGAGCATCGTGAAGAACAAGTAACACACCAGGCAGGTCCGAGATACTGTTGTGGAGAGGTTTAAAGCCGGATTTGGATACAGAAAGATTTCCCAAGTATTAAACATCCCAAGGAGCACTGTGCAAGCGATAATATTGAAATGGAAGGAGTATCAGACCACTGCAAATCTAACAAGACCCGGCCGTCTATCACGTACGCCTTCCATATTGGATAAAGATAGAGGCAGGTGCGAAGGAGATGCAATAACGACATCATTTATTTATATAGACTAAATCAAAGCAATACTGCCATGTGGGGCAAACACTACCAGGAAACACGGGTGATAAAGGCACACATAACAGGAACATTAATCGACGAGGTGGACACGGAAACATGAGGGTTAAATACTACATAACTAATGACAAATACAATACAGCTGGACCTAAAATACTGACATCACAACATAGACTTAACTCAAAACAATACATGAACCAGACACAAGAGGGAGCCAAAACACAACACATGAGAAAGCACAGGAGAAAACACAGGGAAATGTCCAAAACAATAGTCCCTACTCAGCTCCTTCCAGGGCTGGATGTTACACCGTCCCTCTAAACTTTCAGCTCATACAAGGAGAAGACTGATCAGAGATGCAGCCAAGAGGCCCATGATCACTCTGGATGAACTGCAGAGATCTACAGCTGAGGTGGGCGAGTCTGTCCATAGGACAACAATCAGTCGTTTTCTGCAAATATCTCGCCTTTATGGAAGAGTGGCAAGAAGAAAGCCATTTCTGAAAGATATCCATAAAAAGTGTCGTTTAAAGTTTGCCACAAGCCACCTGGGAGACACACCAAACATGTGGAAGAAGGTGCTCTGGTCAGATGAAACCAAAATGGAACTTTTTGGCAACAATGCAAAATGTTATGTTTGGCGTAAAAGCAACACAGCTCATCACCCTGAACACACAATCCCCACTGTCAAACATGGTGGTGGCAGCATCATGGTTTGGGCCTGCTTTTGTTCAGCAGGGACAGGGAAGATGGCTAAAATTGATGGGAAGATGGATGGAGCCAAATACAGGACCATTCTGGAAGAATGAACCTGATGGAGTCTGAAAAAGACCTGAGACTGGGACGGAGATTTGTCTTCCAACAAGACAATGATCCAAAACATAAAGCAAAATCTACAATGGAATGGTTCACAAATAAACATATGCAGGTGTTAGAATGTCCAAGTCAAAGTCCAGACCTGAATCCAATCGAGAATCTGTGGAAAGAACTGAAAACTGCTGTTCACAAACGCTCTTCATCCAACCTCGCTGAGCTCGAGCTGTTTTGCAAGGAGGAATGGGCAAAAACTTTAGTCTCTCGATGTGCAAAACTGATAGAGACATACCCCAAGCGACTTACAGCTGTAATCTCAGCTAAAGGTGGCGCTACAAAGTATTAACTTAAGGGGGCAGAATAATTTTGCTCGCCCAATTTGCCAGTTTTTTATTTGTTAAAAAAGTTTGAAATATCCAATAAATTTCGTTCCACTTCATGATTGTGTCCCACTTGTTGTTGCTTCTTCACAAAATATTACAGTTTCATATCTTTATGTTTGAAGCCTGAAATGTGGCAAAAGGTCGAAATGTTCAAGGGGGCCGAATACTTTCGCAAGGCACTGTATATATATATATATATATATATATATATATATATATATATATATATAAATATACACTCACTGGCCACTTCATTACTACAGTCGTGGTCATAGGTTTTGAGAATGGCACAAATACAATTTTTTATTCTTTCACTGTTGATGATATCAGTTTGCATATACTCCAATATACTGATATTAGACTTGCAAAGTCCCGCTTTGCCATGAAAATGTACTTAATCCCAAAAAGATTTCCACTGCATTTCAGCCCTGCCAGTGATTGTCTCCTTGACACAGGTGAGAGTGTTGACAAGGACAAGGCTGGAGATCACTCTGTCATGCTGATTGAGTTAGAATAACAGACTGAAAGCTTTAATAGGAGGGTGGTGCTTGAAATCATTGTTCTTCCTCTGTCATCCATGGTTAACTGCAAGGAAACACGTGCCTTTTTTATTGCTTTGCACAAAAAGGGCTTCACAGGCAAGGATATTGCTGCTAGTAAGATTTCACCTAAATCAACCATATATCAAAAACTTCAAGGAGAGAGGTTCAATTGTTGTGAAGGTGTCAGGGCACCTAAAGTTGATTTGGCTGTGGGATCAGGGCACCACCAGTGCAGAGCTTGCTCAAAAATGGCAGCAGGCAGTGCATCTGCACGCACAGTGAGACAAAGACTTTTGGAGGAAAACCTGGTGTCAAGAAGAGCAGCAAAGAAGCCACTTATCTCCAGGAAAAACATCAGGGACAGACTGATATTCTGCAAAACGTACAGGGATTGGACTGCTGAGGACTGGGATAGTCATTTTCTCTGATGAATCTCCATTCCGATTGTTTGGGACATCCGGCAAACACCTTGTCCTGAGAAGACAAGGCGAGTGCTACCATCAATTCTGTGTCATGCCAACAGTAAAGCATCCTGAGACCATTCAAAAGTGCTTGAACTGTACTCTGGGCTGTTTTCTGAAAGAAATTGCAGAAACAGCAGTCTATATGACATAAATCGCTCTAGGGTATTGTTTTTAAATACTGTATAAAATAGTTGTATTTATTCTGGAATGGTCCTTTAAGGGTGTAGGGATACTGTAGGTACATTCGAGAACATTTGAGTAACTAGTTGTGCATCAGGGTAAGAAACCATTTGTTTGAGCCAAGGAGTTGTAAATTCATTTATTTATATATTGTACAAAATCAAAAGTTTCAGAACACATAAAAAAATAATGCAATGAATATCATGAAGTATTAAACTGTTGGTTCGCATATTTCTGCTGAGCTTAGGTATATTTTCAGTTTACCCAATTTGTCCTGAGCACATTCACAGAGCTTTGTAAGTAGAGATCTTAACATTTCCTTTATGCCTTCATTGGGCACAGTGCAGTTGGCTGGATGAATCTGGTAAAAGAACAGGAAACATTTAGAAACATTAACTTTTCTAATAATAATCTAATTATCCTAGAACCTTAACACACATGCTGTAGTCAGAATGCACAGAATGCAACTATAGTATATGGCCTTCAATATATCCATTGTAAAGCAGCAATATCATTTGTATTATTATGTATTTATTACTTATTATACACATATTCTTTGTACAGTAATGACCAAGGCAATAATTCATTTGGGAGGAGAGTGGATGAATAAGCCAATTGAAAGCTTGGAATTACTAGTTTTTGATGAAAGGCTTCAGGGAGAATGAGGGCATGCACGTGTTGAAGGTGGACATCTTCCCTGCTAAAGCAAGAGCCTGGTAGTGCCATGCTTAGGAAAGTATTTTTATAGTACTTTAAACGGGGCACTCCGTAGAATTTTGCGCAGTGATAATGGAACTACTATACACACCTTATCCTCATGTTAACCCTTATTTTAACCTCAATAACCTAGGATTAATGCCTAAACTTAACCTTCCCTTCATGCCTAACCTGAAACCTAACCTATAATGCCTGAACCTGAAAGTACCCTAAAGTATTACCCTAAACCTAATTCTAACCTTGGCCCTAAACATAACCATTAAGTCAGAAATTGTCTTTTACCTCACAGGGAGCATCAAAAAAGTCCTAATATGGTATTACTATACTTCTGGTCCTATTATGATCTGTTAAACTAAAACACACACATTACAGTGCCAATAGAAAATAATCATACCCCTTTGAAATAGTCACTTTCTTTGTCTTAAAGCCTGAAATCAAAACCTATTAAAAATATGTATTTTTGGTTCCAGCTTTATTTACACATTCTGCCTTACAACATTGCAGTAACGTAAAAAGTAAACAGTTTCAAAACAAACAAAAAAGAAGGAAAACTAGAATAATAGATATGTCTAGGTAATTCATCTCTACAAAATTTTTTGAGTTCAGTCAAATTTTATGATGAGCAGTAATGGACAGCTGTCTTCAAGTCCATCCACAGATTTTCAATTGGATTTAGGTCAGGGCTCTGACTTGGCCACTCAAGGAGATTCACCATCCTATTCTTAAGACACTGCACAGTTTTTTTGGCTGTGTGTTTAGGGTTGTAGTGGTGCTGGAAGGTGAACAACCTGCCCATCTTCAGCTGTCTAGATGCTACCAAGTATACCCAAAATCCTCAAGAGTTTGGGTTTACTTGGCAGCATCCATTTTCCCTTCAGTCCTGGACAACTGCCCAGTCCCCGCTGAAGAGCAACATCCCCACAACATAATGATGCCACAACTTTGCTTCACAGTAGGTGTATGGTGTGGTGTGTTTGGTTTTTGACAAACATAACGCTTGCAGTTCCATCCAAAATGTTCAGTATTGGTCCCATTTGACCACAAAAACGTTTGACACATTGCATTATAATCTTCTAAGTGTTATTTAGCAAATTGCAAACAAAAATCTTTTTGGCATTTTTTCAGAAGAGTCTTCTTTCTTGCCACCTTGACATACAGGCCGGCTTTCTGTAACATTTGTGAGATAGTTGTCACATGCACAGACTGACCAATGTCAACCATAAAGACTTGTAAGTCCTATAAAATTTAGTAGTTTCCCTAATCAATGTCCTCCTGGTTTTGTCATCCAGTTTGGAGGGATAGCCTGATCTAGGCAAGGTGTTAGTGGTGCCATACACTTTCCAATTCTTAATAATACTCTGAACGGTACTCACAGGGAAAGTTAAAGTCTTTGAAATCTTTCCACAACTTTGTCCCGGAGCCCTTTTGAAAACACCATTCCAATCATGGTGAATTCTTTGCATTGTCCTGGACTACTGCTGTTGTAATGGACTTATCATGGAACAAACGGTCTTCTTATTAAGTAATCAAAATCACTACAGTTGATGTCAGGTAGGTGCTAGTTATCATGGCGTGTGATCTGGAAAGTGGCTGGTTGTACCTGAGCAAGCTTATAATGGTTACTCTAACGGACGGATCACTTGTCCAAACAAGGTATTTCACTGATTACATTTTAATAATACATTTACATTTCATAATTTTTGTAAAAGTTATATCCACTTTGATGTTGAGGGTTATAATGTGTAAATACAGCTAGCAAAAGTTAGATTTAATTTATTTTAATTTCCATGTTGTAATTTGACAAAAGGATTTTGACAGGGTATGATGGGTTTTTTTATGCACTACATATGTAGGGTTTGTGGAGATAGATAGAGGGAGACCAAGGAAGGTAGTGGAGCTCTATGGATCCTTTAATGAAACCCGTTAGTGTAGTAACATTAACGACTTTCACAAAGACTTCAGTGAATCTGGCTGACTTGCTAAATGGACGTATTTGGAAATGCATAACGTATATATATGACTGAATCACTATGCTCTTAACATGGCATAGAACACAGAGGTAATATAAAGAGTGTACGCTTAATCAACACTAGAGTGTTTATACTACTTACGACTCTTAAATGAGGAGAAGGCTCAAATAGAGCATAACCTATAATCCATCACACAGCAAGATAAAGGATTTCATTTCCAGAAAACACAGTCAGAGCTGAATAAACAAACAATCATTGGACATGCACAATGTATATAAATGTCCATAAACCTATAAACCAATGAATACACATTTGCAATTTAATTGGCCTACACCATAAATAGTGTGACAATAAATCACATTTTTAGTATACAGGCTAATGTAGTAACCTTGCCTTACTGTACTATAGTAAGCCTGAATAATATGAATTATTTTAACAGTAATTTCACTTTCAAAGTGCTACCTGTATGATCTATATGATAATATGAATTGTTTTAAAGGTGAGCTATGCAGTTTGGGCCATTTCTTCGCTGTTTTCGAGCTTTGTGCTAGCAGATTTGTCTATAGAGCTCCCCCTACAGCTTCGGAATAGATATATGGCAACACTGTCGTAAAAACTTTTTGGCGACTCCCCCCCTCCAGTCATGTACATTTGTTTTCAAAGAAGCCGGTGAACGCACTGAGCCATGTCCACTGACGTATGTACTGTATGATACACAAGGCATAAAAATGTTGAGATAGTGAAGTGTTTTCAAACGTAATCTGTATTTTAGAGTGAAAAACAAGAGACTAAGAAATATTTCAGTTTGTTTTTTTTAGTAACCAGAGGAGGCTAAAGGAGCTGAAGGAGCTGAAGGAGCTGCAGGAGCGGCGCACAGCTGAAATGAAGGGTAGTTTGTTACCAGACAAGCAAGACTTTGGATACCCTCAAATCTGCCTCTGATACATATCCAATGAAACTTTTGCAGGGAGATGAACACAGACAATGAAAAAGAGTATGCATTAGCCAGATGGCCTACATGCAGTACTACATTTTGGATGAGGGTGTGTTGCGGCTGGTCCGTGCTGCATGGAATGACATCTTTGCACTTGAAGACAACCTGGAGCCAGGACTTAAGCAGAGACAATTTAGACATGCACACTATAGTTTGTCTTTTGTCGGCATGGTCACCAGGGTGTGGGGAATAGGGTGGTAATACCCAGCTGCTGTGTGGAAAATCAGGGACACATTTTCTGATCCCAGGGCCCACTACACTGGCTTCAGTGTGCGCCGCTTGGTGTAATTTGTACATTTTATATTGTAAATAGAGCCATTATTGGAAATGGTTTTCAATTTCACCTTTCAATAAATATGTTTGCCTCACCTTTGTAGTGTTTTAGTTATGCAGTTACATACTTAAAAAACTAACATTTATTTGAATTAAAAAAATCAACCAGCCAGTGCTGCATGACATTATATTTTTGGATGTGGGTAGTGGTTGTACAGGAGCAAGAAGACCCAGCTGTCTTGGGTCATCAGGCGTAAGTGAAATCTTGTGGGGAAGGTGAGTCCCACTTCTCAACCTTCTGGACAGAATGGCCCTCTGAATGTCTGGGATGTAGGAGTATAGTTTATTCTCTTTCACTGTGTACACAGCCCAAGTCTTTGACCGTTGGTACCTGGAGATAAAGGAAGATCCATTAGTATTAGTCTTTTTCAAAAAGCTTCTCAACAAAAATAAGGTGTTTATACAAAAATACAACTGTAACAACTTGCATTTTGGATCCCTATAGATGGCGTGCTGGCAGATTCGTTTGTTGTGTTTGTTGAAGTCGATTGCTTCAAGCAAAGTCCTGGGTCTTGTAGATAAAGAGAGTATATGACATGCACTATGCTGCATACATTAATAAGAGGTTCTGGAAGCTTTCCAGATCTGACATGGTCCTGTGTGGTTGGGTGGGAAATAAACATAAGAACTCCTCACCACATGAACCTATTTCCATTCTGCTCTTGTAAAATAAGACAAGACAAAAATGCTTGAGGGCTCAAATATGGCAAATGTGATTTTGACTGTAGATGCTTAGCTGAAGATTATGAAGTTCTTCATCTGGGTCAACCACCTTTTGTCTAGCACGATGGCAGTTAGTGCCTAGTGAGCTGCTGAACCTGTAATCACACCACATAATTGTGTGTAAAATGACTGCATCCTTACAGGGCACTCAATCCTGCATTTGCATTGTTTGAAATTACCTTGGATGATCCAGGGCTTATCCTTACTGCCCTCTTCAAAGGGCTCATGCTCACAAAAGCCCGTTATCCATGAATGCTCATTTTGTACCCTACATGGTGTAGCACACCAAGCCACATCATCTGTACAAAAGGAACACAAAACATGCAGGCCCAAACTGTATGAGTCAGCATGACAAAGATGTATAACAATTTGTATTTTTATTTTTTTAAACAATATACCTTGAACTGCTCCTCAGTTGCTGCTTGCTTGCTGCAATACCAGAAGTGGTTGACGATGTCTCTTCTCCAAACCTGAATTCTGGTTTGGTTCTTCATTGACCCAGCCTGAATAAGATACATAGTCATAACACACACTATAAATATCTAACTCTGTGTGTGTGTCTTTTACAGGCTGCTTATGTAAGCATAACTTTCAACCATGTGTCTTATAATCATGTCATATCTCTGCCATGAGTAGGACAAACCAACACGTAGAAGGTTTAGCTAGGAGTAAATTGAGGGTATGGAATGTGTGGATATAAGCTTACCTGTCTAAGTTTCTTGCTCAAACTTTTAGCAGCATGCCACATATACAGTGAATGGCGTCAGTTTCACAAGTATGGTAGTTGCAGGAATAAATGAGGCAGCTTTATTTCCACCCAAAATTAGCAGTAAGGAAAATATACGTTTGAAAATATGGTCATTTATAAACAGGCATGTGCAAAACCATGAAAGCCAGGTGTACAAAAGCTAGTATTAGACAGAAACATACAGGTCACGTTCAGACTGCTCAGTGAAACTTGAGACCGGTGGACTGGGGTGCCAGTAGATGTGACTTGCCAACGCTTGTAACAAAAAAAAAGGGAACATAATTTCTACACATGATCAAACTATCGCAGAGGAAGTAACATGGGTGAAGCTGTAATGAAAAACATTTTCTAACAGTTCTGTTTGTGTATATGTGGGAGAATCCATCAACAAATTTGCATGGCTAGCTAGCAGCTCTCGTGCCGGTTGCTGGATAATAGCAAGGCCCGGTAATATGCAATATTTACAAATTCTGAGGCAGACAGGGCAATTTGATAAGCTAGCTAAATAAACATAAAGCTGGATTTTAGGAATTTAGTCTCTGTTGCTTGGCGAATTAAACATAGACCCGACAGAGAAACAGCCAAACAACTACTGACTGTACAGAGAACAACGTGTTTGCTAACATCTCGGCTAGCTACTAAGCCCGTAACAGAAAGCGACAATAATAAAAACCTTTACAGACGATAGCAAACAGCCTGATGTCAAAATAACAAAAAATATATATACTTACAAGTGCAACAGCAAGAACGCCAGGTCAGCATCAGATTTGCATCCTTCTGTTTGTCTCAGTTCTCGCCATTCTGACAGCCCAGCTCCTGTTTACTTTTTTCTGATTCCTCACTCGGTCAGTCTGCATTTTTTTACTCTTTCTCTGTTCCTCTGTCAATGCTTTCATAACTTTCTGGTTCTTTTTTGCAGGCTTAGCCATGACGATAGTTTGAAAAATCCATCTATTCTCCTCCTGAAGCTGAGGCCGGCAATTGCCGCCTCAAAGTTACAAGTGTGGTTTTTAAGCTCACAGACGCTAGGGGGGAGCGATACGAACAACAATCAACTCGAAAAAAGTCATACAACCATTCCAATGACTTTGAAGCTGTTCAGTTAAGGTAAATTATGCTTATTAAACTGCATAGTTCCCCTTTAATTACAACAATCACCTTTTAGAGTGCAATGTAAAGTAAATGACACACCTGAGTAAACAATGAATTAATTTGGTAAAACCGACAATCTCAATTTAGAGGGTAAAACATAAAATATATAAAATGACCAAATAAAGACCTGATTTACTGTAAACAATATATCTGAAGTGCAATCCGAGAAAACCATAACACTGACGAGGCAATAGTATACTGTGTCCTGCTTATGACAGTAACAATGAATCACACACACTATGCATAACAACTTCATCAATGATATTCTAAACCTATGCTAACAACCCACTAAGTGTTAGCTAACAGCTTTAGAGAAGATTGGTAAGTTCACTTCAAAGTCTCTCAAAGTTTACCACACAACATAAAGTTAAAACTGTACCTTGTGCCCTTCATTAGCCAGGAACTAAGAGGTAGAACTAAAAATTTTATAGATTTGTGCAGCATGTACCCGAACATTCTTCTCTCTTCTCTGGTAAGGTTAATCAGAATGGCGCTTCACGTAAAAAGTGCGCCAGTGTACACGCACTGCGCCGCTGCACTTCCTTTCACAGATTTTAAAATAAGGGCATGAGAAGTAAGAAACCTAAACACCTTGTAAAACAAATAAGAATACAATATCAACATTTATTATTCAGCAAAATAATAATAATTAATTATTATTATTATTGACAACAATAATTAGTCAACCAAAATATAAACAAATAAAGAGTTATTTGGTAACATTTGGTTTAAGTTAAGTCATACTTTCCTGTGAAATCCTCTCTCATGAATTCAATGCAAACACCGCCCTCTATAACTGGAAGCAAAGGTGTCAGCCCACTTCAGAGATTGGGGGATTTACTGGTCATTTACAATTAGAATGACTAATGCTCTGGGTGAACAAGGGATGGCGGCACACTTCATAATACACATGACATTAACAACAGAAACCAACAGTACAAAGTACTGGTCTACAGAAAAACATAATATAGCCTACATTAAGTTCATATACTCATGAGTTCATATCTCAGTTCACCTGCCACACTATCCCACTCTGGAACATTTTGACAGAATCCCCCCACAAGGGCCACAGCACCTGAAGCAGCCAGGAAAACCCAAAAACAAAAAAGAGCACCCCAAGAAACAGCAGAGGAAAGGGAGGTCAGGCAGGCAGAACCATCCACCCCACAGTACCTGAGAGTGCCCCCCATCACCTCTCCCATGGCGGAGGTTCTACTGGGGGTCTTAGCAGTCTGGTCAGCCTCCCAGGCTCAGCTGCTGGTGACCTCAGGCAGGAGCGCTGAGTAGGACCCAGAGATGTCAGCGCAAAGGGGGGCCCTGATGGTGGCAGTGCTGAGCAAGGCCCTGATGGTAACAGCGCTGAGGGGGCCCTGATGGTAACAGCGCTGTGGAGGACCCCGAAGACTGCAGTACAGTGGGGGGCCCTGAAGACTGCAGTATTGTGGAGGACCCTGAAGACTGCATTACCATGGAGGACCCAGAAGACTGCAGTACAGTGGAGTGCCCTGAAGACTGCATTACCATGGAGGGTCCTGAAGAATGTAGTACAGTGTAGGGCGCTGAAGACGGTAGTACAGTAGAGGCCGCTGAAGACTGTAGTCAAGTGGAGGACTCCAGGGGCTGGTCAGCTGTTGCATCCGGCTCTGGAGGCTTCCTCAGTGCAGTCCGCACTAATCCCCCAATGGTCTTTGTAGCAAGGAGAGCTGCCCTCTCTGATATGCCAACCTGCTTAGTCCTTTTTATGGCAGCCCTCGCAGAGAGAGCAGCTCTTACCTTATGGGCCAGCACTCTGTCCCTCGCCAGCCGAATCTCCTCCAACCACTCCCGTGGAGGAGGTAGCGGCTCCCCCCGCCGCTCTATTGGAGGCTGGATGTTCTTCTGGACCGGAGGACAAGTGGTGGGCCAGGGTGGAAGTGGAAGCCCACCACACGGCCACGGCTCCCCCCCAAAACAATGTCAGGGAATTTTGACCAAGCCCCTCCAGGTCCCTCGCTGCCCGACTGCTCTACCCTCTCAGGGCAGACATAAAGCCTGGGCACATCTGTTCCTGCTGCTTGTCTACCTTTCTCTATCTTCACACACCCTACATACAGTATGTGACAGAATGAACTGTCATACTATGGAGGACTTGAGACCAGATGCAGGACAGGACGCCCTAAGGCTGCAGGTGCACTGTGACATGGTGGAGCAGATGGGTACTGAGGAACTGGAGGGGCACTGCCAAAATTCCCCCACAGAAATTATTTTTGGGGGGCTAAGGGCATTTGATGGGCCTATCCTACGACCTTGGCCTACCACTCCCTTTCCAGTTCTGCTACTGTTCCAGCCTTCAGTGAAACAGCAGGAGGGCTTGTTACCACCTCCTCTACGGGATTGGTTGGAGGAGATTTGGCTGGATAGAAAGAAGCGCTGGCACAGGAGTAGAGGGCTGCCATACGGGTGGCAGACGTGGCTGTGCACTCTGCGAGGGCTTCTATTTCAGCTGCAAGGGAGGCGGAGCACGTTGAGAGGGCTGCCATTATAGCTGCAAAGGCGGTAGAGGAGATGGCTGTGACGGGTCTGAAGAGGCAATTGGAGACCACAGCAGCAGAACAGCCTCCAGAGCTGGCCAGAGCAGCTGTCCAGCCCCTGGAGCCCATTGTACTATCTCCACCTCCTGAGTTTACAGATCCAGCGGACCAGCTTCCAGAGCCAGATGTAGCAGCTGACCAGCCCCTAGAATTCTCCTCAGCGCTGCAGTCTTTAGCGTCCCCCTCCTCAGCGCTGACATCACTGGGGCCCTTCTCTGCGCTGACATCTCCTGGGCCCCTTAGCACTGACACTGCTGGGGTCCTCCTCAATCCTGCCTCAAGGGGGGCCACCAGCAGCTGAGCCAGGGAGGCTAAGCGGGCTACCAAGACCTCATGCAAAACCTCCACCATGGGATAGGTGATGGGGGCACTCTCAGATACTGTGAGGGGGATGGTTCTGCCCGCCCTCTCTTTTCTCTGGTGTTTTTGGCGCACTCTTTGTCTTGCTTCTGGCCGCTTCTGGTGCAGCAGCCCTTGAGGGAGGATCCTGTCACACTGTCCCAGAGTGGGATGGTGTGGCAGTTGAATTGAGATATGGACTCATTGAATTACATATGCATTAATTGTCTAATGTGGGTATTTTGTATATTTGTGTTGGGTTATACATATATATGTATTAAGTGGTACATTTGTGTTCATTAATATGGCCCGTGCCTTGCACTGTTGATTTGTGTTGGGTTGTAACAGTGCCTTGCGAAAGTATTCGGCCCCCTTGAACATTTCGACCTTTTGCAATCCTAAAGTGGAACGAAAGTTATTGGATATTTCAAACTTTTTAAACAAATAAAGAACTGAAAATTGGGCGTGCAAAATGATTCAGCCCCCTTAAGTTAATACTTTGTAGCACCACCTTTTGCTGCGATTACAGCTGTAAGTTGCTTGGGGTATGTCTATCAGTTTTGCACATCGAGAGACTGACATTTTTGCCCATTCCTCCTTGCAAAACAGCTCGAGCTCAGTGAGGTTGGATGAAGAGCGTTTGTGAACAGCAGTTTTCAGTTCTTTCCACAGATTCTCGATTGGATTCAGGTCTGGACTTTGACTTGGACATTCTAACACCTACATATGTTTATTTGTGAACCATTCCATTGTAGATTTTGCTTTATGTTTTGGATCATTGTCTTGTTGGAAGACAAATCTCTGTCCCAGTCTCAGGTCTTTTTCAGACTCCATCAGGTTCATTCTTCCAGAATGGTCCTGTATTTGGCTCCATCCATCTTCCCATCAATTTTAGCCATCTTCCCTGTCCCTGCTGAAGAGAAGCAGGCACAAACCCTGATGCTGCCACCACCATGTTTGACAGTGGGGATTGTGTGTTCAGGGTGATGAGCTGTGTTGCTTTTACGCCAAACATAACATTTTGCATTTGTACCAAAAAGTTCCATTTTGGTTTCATCTGACCAGAACACCTTCTTCCACATGTTTGGTGTGTCTCCCAGGTAGCTTGTGGCAAACTTTAATCAACACTTTTTATGGATATCTTTCAGAAATGGCTTTCTTCTTGCCACTCTTCCATAAAGGCCAGATTTGTGCAGTATACGACTGATTGTTGTCCTAAGGACAGACTCGCCCACCTCAGCTGTAGATCTATGCAGTTCATCCAGAGTGATCATGGGCCTCTTGGCTGAGGGACGGCCGGGTCTTGGTAGATTTGCAGTGGTCTGACACTCCTTCCATTTCAATATTATCGCTTGCACAGTGCTCCTTGGGATGTTTAAAGCTTGGGAAATCTTTCTGTATCCAAATCCGGGTTTAAACTTCTCCACAACAGTATCTGCCTGGTGTGTTCCTTGTTCTTCATGATGCTCTCTGTACTTTAAATGGACCTCAGAGACTATCACAGATCAGGTGCGTATTTACGGAGACTTGATTACACACAGGTGCATTCTATTTATCATCATTAGTCATTTAGGTCAACATTGGATCATTCAGAGATCCTCACTGAACTTCTGGAGAGAGTTTGCTTCACTGAAAGTGAAGGGGCCGAATAAATTTGCTCGCCCAATTTGTCAGATTTTTATTTGTTAAAATATCCAATAAATTTCGTTCCACTTTATGATTGTGTCCCACTTGTTGTTGCTTCTTCACAAAAAAATTTAGTTTTATACCTTTATGTTTGAAGTCTGAAATGTGACAAAAGGTCAAAATGTTCAAGGGGGGCAGAATACTTTCGCAAGGCACTGTACCATTTACATTCACACTTAAGTCCTTGTTACACATCTTTATCACCTTGCCCTGTAAGTAAATTCTACATACCATTTACATTCACACTGAAGTCCTTGTTACACATCTTTATCACCTTCCCCTGTAAGTAATTTCTACATACCATTTACATTCACACTGAAGTCCTTGTTACACATCTTTATCACCTTCCCCTGTAAGTAATTTCTACATACCATTTACATTCACACTGAAGTCTTTGTTACACATCTTCATCACCTTCCCCTGTAAGTACTTTCTACATACCATTTACATTCACACTGAAGTCCTTGTTACACATCTTTATCACCTTCCCCTGTAAGTAATTTCTACATACCATTTACATTTACACTGAAGTCCTTGTTACACATCTTTATCACCTTCCCCTGTAAGTAATTTCTACATACCATTTGCACGCTGTTAAGAATTAAGGCACTTACCAGCCTGCAAAATGTTATTTTGCATTGTGAAAAAAAGGTTTGTATATAGGTTAGGCCTAGGCTTTATGGTAAATTTCCAGAGGAACATTAATTCCCTCTTCTCACACTGAAAAAGACAGCCTGATCTCTTTGAAATCTGTGAGACTGCCACGGAATATGAACCCCAGAATCCGTGACAGTTCCACAGAATGGGAGAAAATTCTGTGAAATGAACACGGATCAAAATCCGTGGCAGTTTCACGGAAAAGTCCGCGATTGGCGCACAGTGAGACCTTGCTGTTAACTCGATGTAAGCCTTTCCCAAACCCCTAACCTAACCTTAACCACTCAGAAACCTTGCTGTTAATTCGATGTAAGCCTTTCCCAAACCCCTAACCTAACCTTAATCACTCAGAAACCTTGCTTCTAACTCGATGTAACTTGTATTATTTCGCAATGTATTGTTTGTAACCATGGTGATAGTGAGTAAAAAATCATAAAAAAGCAACACGTCTGCATCGCGTTGGTATAGAAAACAGAATATATGCAAAGTGTCCACATGGATTCGAACTCGCAACCTTTGGTATGTGAGTCGCATGTTTATACGCCCATCCACCATCGGCAGCCTACCAACCTGCCAAATCTACGCTATTTACACTCTGCTACGTCATGCTGCGAGTCCGTGAAACTGCCACGGATTTAGAAGTTAAGGATCCGTGGCAGTTCCACGGAATATTCAGCCATTCCATGGAACTGCCACAGAGTTTGAAGTTAAGTATCCATGGTAGTATCACGGATTTCTGAGAGATCACGTTGGAAAAAGATATATAATTGATCCAACAAAAAAAATGTAGAGTAATGAATCACACCTATATTTTCTATGCTTATCCAACGTAAAATATAGCCTGGAAAAATCCAGACCCAAATCCTGAACGATTAAGGGTCTGGGTTCAAGTAATGTAAATGTTTCAACTCGAGGGGCGGCACCAAGCGTGCATTTGAAAATCTCACTGTACGCAATTGGATAACACTACGACCAATCACCAGTGGGTTTTCACTAACCCTATGGCGGAGCTAACTTATAGATAAAACTCTTGCCGTATCAGGTCGCAAAACAGCAATAACGTCCTTTTATAAAAAAGGAACGATTCGAGCCCCGTCTTTTGTTCCTCTTTTAGACAAAAAGCCAAGTCTAACACGTTCATTGTAGTGGCCCAAGTCGTTTTAAACAACTGGTGTTAATCCATAGCGATCTTACAATGTTTACTAATGACTTCGAGGTCGCAGAGCTGTCGTGTCGCCATCTGTTTAACACGCCTCTGGCACGCCTATATCAGATACACCGATGTGATTGGTGCAGCTCGGATACAAGGGCATAGTTAATGAGCAGAATTACTCGGTGCCAGAGTAACTTGCTGAGCAAATTCTAATTGTGCTCTCGCGAGAACTCTGGATTTCCAGGGTTCGTAAAATACATACATTTGTTCAATTTGTGATTAAATTTCATTCCATTTGGTTTAACATGTATATTTTAAGTTGATCATTACAGCCAATCGTCACATTTACTGTAAATTAAGACAATGTAAATTATCAAATTATTCACATTTGCATATCTCCCAGCATGCTTTCCTAATGCTACGTTCAGACTAAACGCGATGTGAGCGTGAAATTCGTCCAAGCGTCCAACTAGCCGCGATAGATGCAATTTGAATCCACTCGCGTGTCCAAAGTAAATAGGACGCGCGAATAAAGCGAGAGTTTGAAGCGAAATAGACGCCCGTTCGTTCGAGGCTGAATTAAGGTGTTGGGAGGGGAGAGTGCGCACCTGCTCAGGGGCGGCGCCAGGCATTTTCCCCCAATGAGACATAAACAAATCACCATACTCTTAAAACTATTAATAAGAGACAGCGCAATTAATGTGTTAATATTGCTATAACACATTTTGTGTCAAATGTTTAGCATTGTAAAAAGTCCAAAGTAAAAGTACAAGGCTGGGTTCATCCGTTTCGGGAAGTTTTTGATTAAAACCTGTAAAGGACATCATAAATAAGCATTGACCATAAGGAATAGCCTACATTTTACTTTTTGTTTTTAATTAATTCATGACTGTTTAGGTGTGAACTCCATTTACCCGGTCATTTTGGTGATAATTGGTAGTGCTGGGGAGAGGGGAGGGCACATCCAGGTTGTCAATGCAGACTTTTAAATTATTATTAAATAACAGCATGGCTCTATCAATTATACATTGTTAATCTGACATCCTCCGCTAATTGACAACATATTCATAGAGTAACTTGTTAAGTTGGAAAAAGAAGTCTGCATTATTATTTCGAGAATTTGAATGCCACCTGGCAGACCAGACTGAGATCATATAGAAAGCTGGCATTCTCCTTGTTGGTAGAAAAATGTTAAGTTAGTTAGAGATAGTAAAATAATTTGACCTACTTCAAGCAATTTAGGTATAACATAGACAAACATTATAGATAGATTTTCCCCCTTCGCCTGTGAAATTTGGAAAGCTCAGCATTCCTGTCTGATATTTGACTGACTCCAACTTGCGATCATCCATTCCACAAAGATAAATGTGCCATTTCTTTGTTGAGGTTATTACTGTAAAATGATCTGTAATTTGTTTTGGTTTTATGATAAATGGAGCCAGCCTCCAAAAGTGATTAACCTGTTCTGTGATTTTTTTCTAACAACACAGAAACTATGTTCTTATACACTAAGGTTGGTTGCCTTTACAATAGAATATGGAATGAATAGCATTCAATACAAAATAAATATGTCTCATATATTTAAATCAAGTTATTGTAACATACGGCCCTGGAGGGGCTGGGATATGGACTTCCCCTTTTGGTTCTATTAGTTGTCTCGTGTGTTTATGTACTATTTGAGTTTCAGTGTCTCTAGTTTGCTCCCTCATGTGTTTTGTTTTGGCTCCCTCTTGTGTCTGTTTCCTGTATAGCTCCCAGTTAGGTCTGTCATATATTATTAGTTGGTTACTCCCTTGTCGTGTCACATGTTTCCCTTATCCAATAGATCCCTGTCTCGTTGATTCCTTGCCCAGGTGTTTGTCATCCCTTGTTTGATTTTGTATTTAGCCCTTGTGTTTCCTCCTTGTCTTTGTCATTCATTGTATTCCTGTTGCGTGTTCTGTGGATTGCTTGGTTAAGGAAATTTAGTTTTGCCCCTCGCAGCAGTCTTTATTTTGTCAATGTGTTATTAGGAAATGAATTACTTTTCATTGCATCACCTTCGCGCCTGCCTCAACTCTTTCAGCTACAGCAATAGAGCACTGTGACAGTTATGTTATAAAAGATTTGCTTTGTTGTGCATTACAACCACACCAGTCATATTAGTCATATTACAAAAATAATTTATTGAGGCCAAACAATAAATGAAAAATGTACAACATGAAAAATGTACAATATGTACAAACTATTTACTGTTCACTGCCAATATCAGCCGTTCCTCCACGTTGAATGAATGTTGAATAAATCCTGGAGTTCAAATCATATCACATGACATCCTCATGGGTCAGCAGCAAGCAACGTCACTTCATCATGTGACAGCCGCAAGCAGGCTCCTGATTGGCTAACACGGCGCGAACAGACACAAAAGTTCAGATTTTTCAACTCGGGCGTCAGAACCCAATTGGCTTCAAACGCGTGAATGCACAATTCGCACAAATTTAAATCACTCGCGCGTAACGCGTGTAAATTCAATGCGAGAACCTCAATTCGCCTCATTCGCAAAAACTGGACGAGCGAACGAGGCAGAATCGAGTCCATCGCGCTGCGCTAAAGGTGTCCATCGCCCCGCAGGACCTCCAGACACGCGTAAACGCCTATTTACATTGACTTAACATGGAAATTACTCGCTTTAGATGCTCCAGACCCGTTCGGTCTAAACGTACCATAACGGTACTGATCCACTTGTCCGACACGACTGGAGCGTGGTGTCGGGTGTTGTTGCAAGGCTACCCTTCATTCGTACGTTGATGGGTGTTCCTCAAATACAGCTGCGGGCTACAGCCACCATCAGTTTCTCCATTGATTCACCGAGCCTTCCCCCCGTCTCCTCTGTGCTCTACTTCTATTGGATAGTCGCTTCGCGTTCAACGGATTCATTTGCATAAAGCTGGGAATTTTCATCTTTTCTGTTGCGCAACATTTTCTCAAATGCAGTGCTGCCTTCCCAGGATGCTATGCAGGCACGTTGAAGTCGCGTGACGTCACCCCTATAGCAATAGAGCGAGATGCGACGCGAAAAAAGTGTAGCACGGACAAGTGGATCAGTACCGTAAGGTTACCAACTTCTGAGTGTTTACGGCTTTCGTACCACACTGACAGTTACAAAAATTGTATATTTACAAATTAGAATATGAAACTGATACAACATCCAGCAATGCTGAAATATTAAGATTTGTATTAAGATGAGCTAAACTAGATAGACTGGAACACTCTTCTCAGTAATGGTTGCAATAAATTACACAACTTACAGTTTGTATTAGGTTTGAAAAGTAAAGATTAATATTATAATTTAATAATCAAAGAAAGTAATTAATACATTATTGCATAAAGCAGAACATACATTAAACCAAACAATTATTTAAAAGTAAAAGTGCAGAAAAGCATGCTGGGAAATGTCAACACGAGCAAATATGGTGTAACCTACAAAATATGCTTTGAGTCAAGATAAAATCTTTAGGTTTGCACTTCCCAGGCAATTTTAGTTTTGTCTACATTAAAAATAATAGGTTATACAATAAACTCATATTATTTTAAATAGCCAATTAGGCTAATTAATAATACATTTCATTTAGTGCTTCACATGGAAGGCTACTCAAAGACATAATATAACCAGCACATTTAGCACAAAGAGATACAGCAATAAAACCAACACATCAAACAAGCATATTGAAAGCAATTAAAACAGAGTGTACAACTTTGTAAAAATGTGGACTGGCTAGTAGGTAGATATATTTAAATCATAACAGCAGCCGTATTTCCTTTTTTGCATATTCTATGCTTCACCTCCTCGTAACTTTCCATAAAAGGTTGCTGCTCAGTGGGTGAAATATATACTGCACGCCTCTTCTCCATCTCTGCATCAGTAAATCTGTGATCAATACAGTGGTCTATTTAAGAAAGCCATGAACGTGCACTTATCCCGAATATCTGCATCTGGCTTGACATAACTTTACCTTTTCATCCTGGCTCGGCAAACGTGCAACCGATTAAGCCGCGATGAGCGGATCACACTAAGTCATGCTACACTTTTTCAGTTATCTGAAAAAGATGATATTCTACTTTTGTGCAATACTACATCCATAAACAACCACAAACCTTCAAGACCCTGCCTGGTCTCCCTCCTTCACAGCACCGCACACCAAACTAATTTACTGTATTTGATTTTGGGAACCATTTTCATAGATTGTCCTTTTTAGTCTAGGACAATTATTGGAACTTTTTTTCCCAAAGACAGTTTGTAAGGCCAATTGTTAGAGTAGAAGTTTGATTTCCAAGAGCTCTGTTTAACTGTGTGCAATGTTACTAGATAGACCTGTCTGCTCTATACAACATATTTCTATTTCCATTTTGCAACATTCAATAATACACCTAGCCTCCAGGTATTAGAGTACTGCCCTAAATCTTACATTTGACTGAATGCTTCCTTACCGTATTGTACTGTATCAGCAAATCTCCTAGTTTTCTTGTAAAATTACTTGTAATGTTTATTCCAGACAGAATCTTTTCAGCTATGCAGAAATCTTCAGGCTGGAATTTGAGACAGTCATGGTTAATGATTACTTCATAAAATATTGCTCACTGCAATAGCTTGTATACTTCATTTTAAATAAAGTCAACCTTCTGTCTGACTCTACCAGTTGTTTACATGACAAAGTACAGACAAAGTACATATGACATGGTATTGAAAAGCATAGAGATATCTCACCCCATTATTTTTGCAGCGGACTAAATCAAATTCCTGTGACACAAATCTTTCCAAAAGTTTCTTAAAGGAAAACATAACATCACAACATTTTTTTTCATCACAAGATTTACCATCTTATTTTTGTAAAATATATTAATCAATAGAGAGTGTAGATAGTGCAGTGGTCCTACCTGCACATCAATCTCTTTGTTCTTCAGGAGATTCTTGGTCACATTAATGATGTACGTTAGCAAGTGAATTTCATTATCTGGAGGATATACAGTGCAGACCAGTACAAATGCAACAAAAAGGAAAGCAATACTCTTCATGGCTTTAGAGTAGTGGTTTTAGTAGTACTATTATTAGTAGTTGTTGTTGTAGTGACGCAGTAGTAGTAGGCTTTGACAGGCTTTCTCAGGTTAAAGAAACTTCAAAAGTGACTTGAAACATCAACCACAGGCATCTTATATTTTCACTGACATCCTAACATTAGATAGAGATCTACTTCTCATCACCACTGAACCAGTGACTTACAGGATTTCCCAATATGGTCTGCCTTGTATGAAACTGAATTTGAACACTAATGGAACATATACATTATCATAAAATCATACACTCTTAAACGAAATCTAAATGGGGTTCCTTAAATTACAGTTCCTATATGGAAAAATAAGCATAATCACACAGTTTGCATTCTTATGTAAATTCAAATTTGACCTATATACATTGTTTTAGTCACTATGCATTGAGATTATTTACAATTATTTCTGATAATTAAAAGTCATTTAATATTTTATTAGGAGCTGCTTTAGGTGCATGACAAAATAATGACGTATCTTCATTTTTGAGCAGTGTAGACAGGAAATGCAACATAATGGTTTGAACATTTAATATTGCATATGCAACAAATTATGACTAGGCATTAGGTTCTGTAGCTTTGGGTTAACTCACAACTATTGCATGATTATGTGCATAAAGTAGTTACTATTAACATAGATAAATGCAATTAACACTATGTACAGGAAATGAGCAAGGCACCAAAGTACCAAAACCCCCGCAGAAGGAAACATAGAGCAAACAATGTAGTGGCGAAGGAGGAGGGTGGCTATCAACTGTCTGCTAATGCGACCAGCACGCAACAGATTGAGTGAGCACAGTGAACAAACACTGTACATTGAACTGGCTTTGTATATTATAGCAAACCTACATAATAGTAGTCTAAACACACATATTATCAAATAGTGTAGGTGTCATTTAACAATCCTGGTTGTGCTCCTAGCTGTTGTTTTCTGAAATTTCATTGCTATTCAAAGTTACCTTTGAACACCATTAGCATGAACACCATTATACACACGCCAGTATGAGACTACCAACGTGAATCCCAAATAATATCCTCAATACATCCACTTGAATATTCGATTTGCACAACTAGTGGCCAAAATGCATCATTAAAGAATGTTTCACAATTTAAAAACAGACAAAGGTCATCTGTACTTCTTGAAAGGTCCTGTATCTTGACAAACTACTAGGTTTTTAAACTAGGCTATAGTAATGTATTTTGACGAAATGAGGACAAAGTACAAAAACTCCAATGCGAAGATATTTATATAATCATGCCCACAGATAACAGAATGTGCATGGTACATAAACAACAAAAGTGAAAAAGTAAAGAAACAAATGTTTTGGCCAGATCTAGACCATCAGCTGTGTAATGCACTAGTCCAACATGCACTAGTCCAACATTTCTACTCCCTTATACTGGACAATGTTACAAGTGTTACCAAGTTGTGCTGCCCCATGCGGAGGCTCTGGGCAAAGTTTACATTTTATATTTAAAGGAATGCTCTAGAGTAAAAAATATATATTTTTAATATAGTATTTAAAAATGTTACCCTAGACTGATTAATGTCATATACAGTGCTTTTTCTGCCACTTGTTTCTGAAATCAAACCAGTACATTTCGTGGGCTTCTACACCGGATTTTACTTGAGGTACCACAAAGCCGAGAATTCAATGCAAACTTTGCACCTGTCCACTGTGAGTCACTCTGGCCGTGTCAAATTCAGCATAAGACCTTGGCTACTAGCTAGAAATGATACACCACAATTTGTAATATTTACTACTGGACACAATATTGTCCCAGGGGTATATGCCCTACATCGCTTCATTAGGTATAGATTTAACTAGAATCTGCCACAGATTATTTTTCATTGTGTAAATACTTGAAGGAACAGACACCAAAAAACGAAGCCGTTAGTCAGTTAGCAACTCACTGATTACTATAACTTGTATTTTGGTCGTTATTTCCAAATAATTCTACTAAAAAGTATACAAGCACCCTGGCTCCAAATAAAACAGAATTAGCAGTATTCTGTGAGGCATTTTTATTTATTTTCTGTCCGTTCCTCCAAGTATTTACACAATCACATGTAGCTACATATCCTACACCCAGCCAGGTAGATAATGGTAATCAGGACCTTGTACCATGTCAGCATGGAAATTCGGTTGATCAAACAAACAGATTCAATCATCTTCTTGGCTGAAGATGGTTGAAAACAAAATCATTTCCTGGCCCCCAATCTTTATAACAAAAAATGTTTGTCTCTTTTTTCCATCGAGCTCAACCCCAGTGGACAGTAGCAAAACAATGGCTAGAAAGATTCAACCAATAAAGTTATCCAATATGTCTTCCTGCACTCAGCATTGTTGAAAAAATCTAGCTCTAACTCTTTGTACAGTGCATTGCGAAAGTATTCGGCCCCCTTGAACTTTTCAACCTTTTACCATTTTTGTACATTACGGGAGAGAGTGCTTTGGACCTTCTTGAAGTTTTTTTACTTCTACTTTTTCATCATATTAACTTAAGGGGGCTAAATAATTTTTTTGCACGGCCAATTTTTCAGAAATATCCAATATATTTTGTTCCACTTCACGATTGTGTCCCACTTGTTGTTGCTTCTTCACAAAAAATTACAGTTTTATATCTTTATGTTTGAAGCCTGAAATGTGGCAAAAGGTCGAAATGTTCAAGGAGGCCGAATACTTTCGAAAGGCACTGTATATAGCTCTGTAGCAATTTACCAAAGACTGAAGTCTTCAGTGACGTAAACAGGATTTTGAGGTGTTTAATGTAAATCAACATTAATATATTACTTGCTAATGTGTCTTATAATATGATATTGTGCCAACACATTACACAATCTGTGAACTACAATTTCGCTGTGGAATGGATTGTAATTGGGGATGCCGGGCTTGCATTACCATCCGGACGAGGGGAAATGGAGCGGTATCACACAATATATTTGATGCGCTACACACCGTTCCACACCGGTCCCGAACGTAATGCAAGCCTGGTGTCCCCAATTAAGATCCATTCACTCTGGTCCGGAACGTAATGCGAGTCCGTTGTCTCCAATTAAGATCCATTCACTCCGGCCCGGAACGTTATAAGAGCCCGGTGTCCCCAACTACGATCCACCAACCGCGGCTGCTCTAAAGGTAAAAAAACACTATCACCACGATAAGCTTATTAATGTATATTCAAGAATATCAAAAAGCATTTTCATATGCCGGGCCATACTTTCCATCTGGCTACCCCCACCCTGTCCAATGGTTTGGTTCCCCCAGAACTCCATTTTTTCTTTGCCCAAAACCAGACAGCTGATATTTTAAAAAAGCTGCAACCTCTTATTGTCCAAGCCAGGCTAACTAATCTGGACCCTTTGCCAGATCAGTGTGTTAAATCGAAGGGCCTGTTGCATGGACCTCTGGCTGTCTCTACAGGGGTGCCCACGTGCGAAGTGAAACAATAATTCAGGCCAGGAATATGACTCCATCCCATGCCACGCTGTTCATGCAAACCATACACAGCAAATGTTTTAGGCTAATGCTATTTTTTAATGTAACGGATAACATTGTAGATATTTTGATTGTGCAATAGCGATGTACTTTTGCATCTTATGTTGACTAATTTCATATCCATTATTTGCTAAACAAGCAGGCCCTGGTTGGAGGAACGTCTCCTGAAGTATCCCACAATCTACTAGACAGAAGAGTCACCAGAGATCCCAGCCTATTTTCTTATTTGATTGATCACTAGAATCAAATCAACCACATGCCCATCCTCTAAGCCTTGCTCCTTGTCCATCGTCATTGATGCACCTGCAGAAGGTAGGGACATGCCCACTGATGCAGAGACTGATGCAGAGAGGAAGTGCTGCAGCCAGCCACAAGATTCTTGTCTCTGTTACCACACATCACTCTATATTTTGGAGCCTGAAGATTTACTATTGCCAAAAACACTGCGGAATGACATGTTGCCACTTGGTGATTCTCAAGAGCCAGGTGCTTACCACAGACCCTCCGGGTATGCTGCATTCAGAGTTTGTTTTATGGCCGCTTGGTGCCATGGAGCAAGAAACAGAGTTGTGATCCACAGTTTTTGCATATAGCGCATCAGAGACACCTTCCCTGATGATCAGGGACTTTATGTATGTTTTATACACATGTGTTGTAGCAAATTGAAATTTCAGTGCAAATTAGTTAGGAAATCGTATTTTTGCAGTTTAACATTTTTTTATATATTAATTTGAGTAAATAAGTTATACTAAACTGCTTTTTATTTTTCCAACCCTCAAGGACTTTGCATTCAACCACATTGTGTACACCCACCTGCACTCCTCTTTATATCAGGCTCCATATAAAATGAGTTTTTAATAGATTTATGACAATTCTGCTCTGCTGCCTTGATACAGTGTTCAGATGTGTTCTCATAACTATGTCCTTTATTACTAAATATTTCTGATCAGCAGTGTAAGGTGATATGACATATGAACATTACCAAAATACTAGTAACATTTCCACACTGTTCTATGGATCTTTTGGCCCTGTATGTCCATCTTAGTACTGTGTGTGTGAATTGGGTGAGAGTTGACCTTTTTACCTCTCTTCCTTTACACAATCATAAAAGTACATCCATACACAAAACATCTAAGTTCACGTAGCCTATAGTGCCATACTATGTCTGAGCTGGTGAAGAAGAATATTTCCTTACTCACCTGAATATTCCAGTACATTCATTTAGCAGAAGCAGCAATTCTCAGGCAGATTTCAAATGAATTCATCTGATTCTCCCTCTTTTTAATTTAAAATGTAACAGTTTATAATATTTACTTGTAAATTCAATCCCAAATGTTATTTCATTACTTATTTTGTTAGTTAGTGTAATGTATGCAACTTACATTATTAAACGTGGCAACATTTGGCCAATTGTGATTTTAAAACTTCAGGTTTATGGGAGCGTAGTAAACAATAAATAGCCTGCGTATAATACAAATATTATTGAATTACTTATTTTGCTACAACATGAATATAACCTAGGCCAAATATTGAATGTATAAGAAGCAGCGTTTCGTAGAGGAAAATAATCAGCGACAATTCTAAAACACATGATAGCTAGTCACTTTAGTTATTACATTATACTGCAAAGACTAAAGTTAGGACATGATACACATTATTTAGTTAATTCTAAATTTTTTATTGGACAACAGAATAATGTAAAATACACAAATTTAGGAAAAGTCAAGTATGGAGGAGTGTGTAGCTTTCAAAATCACAGATTTATTTTAATTACAAACTTAAACACCAGATGCCGTCGGCAAAAATGTTAAAGGTGTATATACTGCCAGTCTGCCACCCAGTGTACAAAAGTATGCCTATTCACGGACAGAGTATGCTGTTTTATTATCTCCACCCCTGTAGTTTCATTCAACTCAAAAACCTATGGAGTACAGCTTAGGAAGTGCAGAATGCATTGAAATTGTGTTTTTTACTAGGATTCTGTGAAAACAACCTGGATAAAAATGTTGAAGAGTTTGAGGGCTGGAGTGTCCTTTTCTAATCCTTCCCAAGCCCCAATAACTATTACATAACAATGCTTGTTAATTTTTCCCCCTTGTTACCATCCAACATCTTAACCCAATTGAATAAATTATTTCTTTGGTCTGCCAAAATTTTGGCACTGTGATTTGTTAGGTTTCACCTACTAACTGGAACAGCTGCTCCTTTCAATAGCAAATCACCAATCCTGTGTGCCACCTTTCGTGGACTGAATGGCCAGCTTCACCAGATTAGTCCTCGATGGTTCTCTATCCCCCCTTATCTCCAATCCTTCAGACAACACCAAAAAAATTTAATTTACACCTTATGAAGAAGTTCCCAAATTATTTTATAATTTTTATTTTTATGTAGCTTTTTTTATGTTCATCAAAATGTATTAATTCCCACAAGACAAATTAAAGGTGCTATATGTAAAACAGACAGCCAGCGTTAAAAAATGAAAATTTCAAATTCAAAATACCTGAGTTGTATCCCTCCGCCCCCTCCTCCCCAGAATCGAAACTAACTTGATGAACAAGATCAGTGCAATCATGACAAGCGAACCATGTTTTACTACGTCTATGGTCATGGAATCGTTTAGAAACATGCAGAGCTTTTTTAGGTTGTGTAGAATCTCTATGGTCTCGTTCGTTTGTTTGCTGCTTCCATGGCTGTATCGCGCTGGGTTTGCGTTTTTACAGGTATGCCTGGCAATCCGTTTGTGCTGTCAAAATGGGCAGTTGATAACAACACACAGGCCAAAACATAAACATAAATTCCATCACGGAACGTACTTTTCCAAAAGAAAAAATACTGTCATTAGCATTGTTTTCAGAAAAATATAGTATTTCAGCTTAACATGTTTCCTTAATATCTGATGAGGCATTGGCGTCATTTTTGGATTTATTACAGTACATGTATTACATATAGCACCTTTAATTGTAACATCAAAGTTGATTCAGAATGGCTAGGGTGTCCCTATTAATGTTAAGAAACTCAGAAATTCACATGGTGCAGGGTTGCCAAC
>JACXGM010008549.1:0-28814 GCA_016801145.1 Umbra pygmaea | reverse complement strand
AGAAGTTTGGCATGTCTGTCAGGATTTTAATAAACTTCTACAGGTGCACCATTGAGAGCATCCTCTCAGGCTGCATTACAGCCTGGTACGGCAGCTGCTCCGCTGCTGATCGTAAGGCCCTTCAGAGGGTGGTGAAGTCAGCGGAGCGCATCATTGGCTGCTGCCTCCCCTCCGTGCAAGGCATCTACCATAAGCGATGTCTTAGGAAAACAAAGAACATTCTCAAAGACCACAGCCACCCAGGCCGTAAACTTTTCTCACTACTGCCGTCTGGTAGACGTTACCGGAGCATCAAGGCACGGTCCACCAGACTTAAAAACAGTTTCTTCCCCCAGGCCATTCGGCTGCTCAACATGGAACACAGACACTGATCGCAAATCGTCTGTTGAGCACTAACACTCTCTGGTCACTTTATGCTCTCTACATCTGATGTAGCAGAATACAAATGCACCTTTAAAAGCAATTTTCCATGCCAAATCTATAATATTTACTACTTCTACTGTTGTACATTTTCCAGATCACTACTCAGTACATAGCGTTTTATTATTATTATTACTATTGTCATTATTATTTAAAAAATTCTTTATATTGTTGTAATTCATTTTAAAGCTAGTAAATTATAATCAAATCAAATTTTATTGTGTGTTTAAGGAACTATTAGAATAGTTTTATAGGAAAAAAAGTTATATGTTTTTAATAAAAATTGTAAAAGATATGCTCTACACTAAATTTGATTAACTATATTGTTTCATAAAGTGAAACAGAAGTGCTCCAACACAATGGGATCCATATAAAGATGAATTACCTTCCTGGCAAGGATTTGGATTTGACAGATAAATTATATGGGGGTAGTAGTGACAATGGCTTCAAAGGCAATACATGCTGTGATGCAGCATAAAGAAACTTTTGATTTTCAATTTTGGGAGGAAGTTGCCTGCGAGTGACAGCACTAAAGGGCCGGACACACCAACCAGATAGTTGGCCGTCTGGACTAGATGGGGCAACGGTGACCGACCGTCGCTTTAGCCTGTTTGATGTGTCCCTCACAGTGGTGGTGCGTTGGAATCCGTTGGCCATTTTTTCAGGTGCCCAACGCCGATTCAACATGTTAACTCCACTCGCCGTGTATGGAAGAAAAGAAGGATAAGTACAGCCCCAAGAACACCATCCCAACTTTGAAGCATGGAGGTGGAAACATCATTCTTTGAGGAGGATGGATGGGGCCATGTATCATGAGTTCTTTGCCAACAACCTCATTCTCTCAGTAAAAGCGTTGAGTATGGGTCTTGGCTGGGTCTTCCAGCATGACAACGACCCGAAACACACAGCCAGGGCAACTAAGGAGTGGCTCTGTAAGAAGCATCTTAAGGTCCTGGGGTGGCCTAGCCAGTCTCCAGACCTGAACCCAATAAAAAATCTTTGGAGGGAGCTGAAAGTATTATTTATTAAATTTTCAGTTCTGCATTTCTGATGTATCAAATACTTATGTCATGCAATAAAATACAAATTCATTATTTAAAAATCATACAATGTGATTTTCAGAATTTTTGTTTTGTTTCTCTCTCACAGTTGAAGTGTACCTATGATAAAAATTGCAGACCTCTATATGCTTTGTAAGTAGAAAAACCTGCAAAATCGGCAGTGTATCAAATACTTGTTCTCCACACTGTATATAGTGAAAAGGCAATGTCTTCCTTTTTACCATTCATTGAATGCTTTGTGAAAATACCTGGACAAATATTTGAGTGCATTCATCATGGCACTGAGAGGAACCTATACTGTTCACAGAATCTTTTAGATAAACTTTTTATTTTAGATGGGCTTAACAGCAAGGTTTCAGAGTGGTTAAGGTTAGGTCTAAGGTTTATGGATGTAATAATATTAAGTAAAAATCGCCTGTCTGTATCACGCTGCAATCTAGACACAGAAAACTAGGGTCCTGAAACTGCGGTCCTAGAACTGCTGTCCTAAAACTGCAGCCTCCGGTTGTGCAGGAATACCATTCTCGAGAGCGGGAGACTCGACCGGAGCGCAATATTGTCTGCCTGCGCGCAGAGAACGAGTTTTTGAGAGAGCACCTGAGTAAACTGCGTGAGAATATTATGTAATGTGCTTGCAAAATATAGTTCTCCGTGCTCAAAACGTACAATTACTCGCTCAGGAATGAGTCACATATATAACGCCATAGAAACTAAGATCGCCGGAGCGAGAGAGCAAGCTACGGTAGTTAACGGAGCACAACAGGTGACACTGAAGCCACAGAAAAACGCAACTAAGTCAGCACATTTAGAAGGATTGTCTGTTTGTGACATTGCATCTCTTTTTGGGGTTGGTGAAAGATTTCTTTATCTTACAGAAATCCTTTATCCTTAATCCTACATTCACAATGTGTTTCTGTCATAGACCGTATTGTTTCTACTTCTTCTTCTTCTTCAATGGTATCTGGCAGATCGCAACCGACTTAATGGTGCATATACCGCCACCTACTGTACCGGAGAGTGCGGCCGGACACGGCCCACCCAAGTCAAAACCACCCCACCACTCCACAACCCTAGAAAAGCCACCTGCACACCAAGCCCAAGTCCCCCCACTCTCCGCACCGCTTCCGCATACGTGACCCCATCAGCCATCTTAACCCGCTGTGCCTCCGCCGCCTTCTTCTGAACCACACCCCCCCCAAACGCAGCACTGTGCTCCCCACCACAATTACACCTCACCACGTCCCCTACCCCACACTTATCATACTCATGCGCACCCCCACACCTACCACACCTACCCTTCCCTCTGCACACAGCAGCCACATGCCCCATCCGCTGACAATTAAAACACCTCAGTGGCGGTGGCACATATTCCCTTACATAAAAACTAAGATACCCTAAGTGCACCCTACTCGGCAACGGCCCCCCAAACTCCAACAACACCGTGGGACTCACCCTATCTAACCCCACCGCCCTACTGCCCAACCGTCTCGCCTCCAACACCACCCCACCCGACACAATCTCCTTAAGCTCCTCCATTGCCAGATCCTCCGGCACACCTGTGATTACCCCGCTTACCTTCATTGCACTCCCAGGCACCATGCACCTCACCTTACCCCATTCAACACCTCCAACTTAAGCAGCTTATCCCTTTGACCAACACTACCCACCACAATAAGAACCCTCCCACTACTCAAACACCTAGCATCCACCACCTTCCCAACCTGTTCCCTAATTGCCTTAGTGAGTGACACCGGGTGTAACAGCTTACCCGTTGGGGCCAAAAACTCCACAATCACTTTATACACCAGCTCCCCACCACCAAGTGCCGGCCCTCCACCCTCTCCCAAACTACTCTCACCGCCCTCTTTCTTCTGTGCCCGCTTCTTTTTCCTCTTTACACACCGTGCTTCCTCAGACCCCACCGCCACTCCAGCTACACTCACACTTCCATCCGAACTCCCTTCCATGCCGACTTCACCCCCGGCACAGCCGTCGCGACCCGCCACCAGCATGGCATTCTCCCTGGTCTGCCTTTCCAGTGCCAGCCTATCCAGCTCAATGATCTCCGCTAGCTCCTCGGCCTCCAATTCCGCCGCCGCCAACTCCTTCGCCGTGGAACCCCACGCGGACGCCATGCCCCTTGCACAAGACGTAGACATCTTCCTTCAAGCCGTCAAACATTATGCAGTGTACTGTACATGTTTTGGGGCTCGTATGGTTTCTATCTCCCGCTCTTGCTTGCTATGGCTGAACGAATAAGTCCCACCCTCTCATTAGCTTAATGATGTGGAAATACAGAAATAAATATATACAAAATAAATAAATGCAGAAATAAAAGCCTATGGAAATAAATGAATATGAAAATAAATACATACAGAAATAAATTACCACATAAATAAATAAATAAATAGGGAAATAATATTGATTAATAAATGTATACTTTTATATTTGTATTTTTATGTATATTTTTATGTATGAATATTTTTATTGATTCATATATATTTATTTATTCATTTATTTCTTATTTTGGCAGGCTTGGTCCTCCATAGTATTTCTGTTTGTCTGTCTAATAAAATTTACAAAGCGTTGCTAAAATCGTTCAAACAAAAGCAGGGCGGCGCAGTGGTTTCCATACAGCGCCCCCTGTCGTCTAGCCAGTGTGTAGCTCTATATGTGGTTTATATACATCGCTGGTTTCTGGTGCAGTGGGAGTTGTGTGTCAAACTGGTTGAAGGGCGATACAGTAATCTAGCTTGGAAACCGCACATTGCGCCAACGGGGTATATATTTCAGTATATTCACAAGACATGGTGGTGCAATTAGACGTCGTATACAAGGTAAGACAGCGATACATTTTGACTTAAATATTAATGCTGATCGTGACGTTTTGCTTGTAAACGACGTTGATAACCCGGGTAGAGCTGTTGGTTTCAGCTGGTTCACGTGCTACAGCAGCTAACATTAACTAAACTAGCCCGCTGGATGTGTGGGCAAGCCGGTTGAACATTCCATGAAATTACCAGCTAGCCTGAGACATGTAGCTGACGGTGTCATGCTAAGATACGGGAAAGCTTAACTACTATTTAGATGGATGGTCAAGTAGAAAGATTTACTACACAGTAAATATTCGTAGTAACACAGCGCCGGTACAGATCAGTGTCATCATGCCTCCTGACATTACAGTACAGGACCAGTACGTACGTGTCCTTACCGTTATTGTTCATGAAATGTGTAATAAACAAGAATATTTGCTTATTAGAAATCTTGCAAGTACTGCAAAAATATTATCAACTACAGTTAGTTAACTAGCTCTGTAGCATTACTTCCCGGCTTGGTAGCTGATACTAGCTAATAACCTTTGTTAGCTTAGCGTCAGTGTGGTTGTATCAACCTAATGAGCTTTATCTAACGCTGTTCATAAAAATGCAATCCACGCAGCCGTAGTTATAACGCTACTTCACTTTTTATGTTATCAATCTACTACCAAATCATTAGATTATAGATCAAATCTAACAGTAATGTTATACAGTAACGTGACAATGCGTGACCTGCTTAGATAGCCTGGCAGCTTGAGGCAGATTAACCTTCCTCCAGCCAACCCCGGGTCATTTAATGTTTACACAGCTTTCCTTTCTACGAAAAACATCGATATTTATAGCTGCTCTAACTTTTTAACCTAATAAGTTATCTCTGCCAGAGTTAGACTCTTAACTTTAGCTATGCTCGAGAGATGTGTCAGTAGCTGTATTAGCTAATCTCGAAGTTATCGAAATGTAACTTTCGTGCATACTGTAAAACATTGTTGTTACTCCTAATAATAAATCATCAAATATGTTATAAAGCCTGTCTGATGGTTGTTTGAACGCGACAAGTCATTGACTTTTGTAAACCCAGCAGTATTCCATTCACTCTTCTCTCATCAATGTGCTGGTCACCTACTACAAAATCTAAATGGGACAATGCAGCAAAGCCTAGTCAGTGATGAATTGCTTGACCTGGAAATGAGCAGTTTACTAAACTTATATCCTGTGTCCCACTAGAGTTGTTATTCACAGAAGCTTACACCCCCCATATAAACACACACGTCTGTTGGTGTAACCATTCATAAAGAGCTTCACTCAGTGTCAGACAGTGACCTAGTTCCAGACGTTGGACATGATGTGATTATTATTATAATGTACATTAGCAGTGCCTCCTGAAGATATTCCAGGCTCTGTGCCTGTTTCAGTGCAACACTGTACCCATCCCAGTGGATGTTGTGACTATATTGCCCATAGATTACTGTAGCTACTAGGCTAGGTTTGAATTTGTAGGCTAGATGAACTGGAACAGCTTTTGTGCTTCAGGTGTTTGACTTGATCCTTTCTTATTGCTTCAGGATCAGAAATGTTTTGATCCTTAAGAATGATGGAGGAAAAGGGAAGGAGCACAAAATGAATATATTTTTTATTTTATTTAACCTTTATTTAACCAGGTGGGCATGTTGAGAAGAATTTCTCATTTAAACGGCGACCTGGCCAAGATAAAGCAAAAAGGTGCTAGTTCAGACAGAGATTAACTTGACTTCATTTACAACCATCCTATTTGTGCCAGAGTATTCCTTGAATAACAGTACTTACTGGTTGGTATGGTCTAACTATGCTTTTTACACTAATGGGAGGGATGCCTCAGTATTATGCACTAAAATGAGGGGTGCAGAGGTTGTTACATAGCTCCTCACACGAATCCAGGGTTCAAATCCCACTATCTCCTCCTCTTCTGTATGTTCTCCCTCCTGTCTCTCCCTCCATGTTTCCTACTATCTAAATGAAGTAGAAAAGAGCATCTGCTAAAAGAGTAAAATGTAAAATTATGTTTGCTGACAGTCGGCCAAGCCGGGTTTTGAAGCCTGCTCACTACACCAACTTCTGCCACAACAATAGGCTTTTCTAATGCTGAATCTCGTATTAGATCAAAGTGGCTATTTCATACAGTGAGTGAGTTTATGTTACTACAGAGAATATAGAACATACAAGAAACTTGTGAGAAGTGGATGCAAATTCTACATCGGTCTTTAGTTTGTTTAAAATTACTTGATTTTCAGACAGTCTGTAGATTGCCAGCAGTTGAAACTGTGCTACATTGTCAGACCGGAGGTAAATAGTAAATGGACTTCTAACCAACAATGGCCACCAAAGCACTTTACAGTGCCTCACATTCACCCATTCATACAACGACGGCGGTGTCAGCCATGCAAGGCGCCAGCCAGCTCATTGGGAGCAGGTGTCTTGCTCACGGACACCTCGACACTTGGTCAGGTCGGACCCGGGGATCGAACCACCAACCGACCGGTTGTTAGACAACCTACTTAAGCCACTATCGCCCCAAAAGGTGATGGTTTTGTGCATGGCTGTATTTCTGCTGAGCTCAGGTAAAGTGGGCAATGGCGTGACAAGACCGAGCTGTATAATAATTGTCTTTGTAATTTTAATATTTTATCTACAACAAACCCTTTTTTAAAGTCAACACTACAGGGTTCTGTTTAAGTAAACAACGTTGCCTTTGTGCAAGAAACAGGTTTATTATTGGAGCACATCTGCAGCAGTAACCCAGGGATGAGCTATTTCACATCAAAGCAGTGGCCTGTTGTTCTGCCCTGTCATTGACCACAAATGGAAACATAGCAGCAGATATTGAAACAAGATCCTATGCTGTTTAGCCATTGAAAATATGTTTGGAATGGGATTTGTAACCCTGCCTGAATTGATATTGAAGCAGTAAGAATGGAATGTCATGTGGCTGCCAGGTTACCTTGCAGTTAAACCATCTGTCCATTAACCAAAATGTTGCCAGATCAAATCCCAGAGCCGGTAAGGTGAGATATTTAAAATATATCTTCTATAACCTTGAGTTTGAAAGTTAACCCGAATTGCTCCAGTGACTCGCTATGGATTTGAGTGTCTGTTAAGTAACTCAAATGTAATGCGTAGTCTTAGCCAAGGTCTCTACTAAAGTCGTCATCTTATTGTAGTGTATTCAGGTTAGATTTTGAGAAGCGTGTTTTAAGACTAAAAAAATGATGTCCTTTATTTAGATGAGCCAGGCTAGATTTTATATGTGGTCAAGATAGCCTGTCTATCTGGGCTTGCTTTTATCAGTGTTGTTCAAGAATACAGCCAGACTAACTTGCACATGTGTCTGGTTGACACTCACTAGACCTCTTTCCCGATAGTTAAACCACTTAACATCTTTTCACTTATTTAAAAAATGACAATTAATTTTAGCTGTGCATCTCCCTTGGCTGAGACTCTCCCTCTCGTCCTGTTCACACTGAAACCCACGTGGCGCTCAACGGCGCCCGCAACATCTTTGTCTGCTGTATTGTTCAAACGGCGTCTGCTGTATTCACTGCATCCTACTTGTTTCACGGAAATGTCCTTTGCAACCTAGTCCAGGGAGAAATGTTTTGCAATTTCACACAATGGTGTGCGTTTAATAAAGATATGTCAGTGCTGAATCAGGCGACCTCCATAATTAATTTAGGCATTAATACATTGAACAAAAACACCTCTCAGTAGACATTGTCTGACATTAGACGGCTCCCCTCCCTTTTTATGCTTTCATTGAGTCATCTGCTTGCAAAAACCGTTATGCATGGAGGGGTGCCAGGTTGTTTAATAGGCTCTTGGGGGTGGTGGGTGGGGCAGGCTGGTTTGATCTGGTTGCGCAGCGTGGGGCCCCATAAATATCCCTCAGAGACGACGTGAACACGGTGCAGTTCCCCCATCCCCCCCGGCCCATGTTTCTCCCAGCTCGTCCGCTCCTCTCTCACCGGACAGCTGCAGAGGTGCGTGCGACTGCGACTATGAACGTGGGCGACCGTGTACAGAGCACGGCTCTCCTGGTTTCTATCCAATGAGAAATATACAGGAGGATGGCTGTCCAGGAACAGGGTTGAAGAGGGCAACTACATTTGTTTGTAAATCAGTGTTCACATGTGAGTGTATTTTTTGTGTCTGTTCTTTCGTGGGTATATCTGCGTGTGTATTCATTTCTGTATGAATTGATTGCGCACCTGACACTGGGTAGCATATAACCTGACACCAAAGAGGAAAACGTCTGTCGCCCACACGTCAGCGAATCAACTTCTGGTGTTATCAAACACTTAGGTCAGGAAGGACACAAAGGAACAAAATCGGTCTGTCAGGAAAAATATATTCTTTTGGCCCCATGCCAGTGACACATTTCTCTATGACCCGAATGTGCTGGATCTATTTCCATCCGGCCCAAGTCTGTACCCTCTTGGCCTGCAACATTTACAACATTAAGATACATCATTGTACACTTGTGGGATTTAGCAGACTGTTATGCAGAGCCGAACACAGGAGCAATTAGGGTGAAGTTCTTTGTTTAGGGGCACAACAGTAAGCCATGTGTTTTTTACCATTTTCAATTTATATTGAAACGTCGCTGGTTACAGTCTCATGATTTTAGAGCCTTAGCTCTCATGTAAAGATGATGCGTGTAAAGTAAGCAAATCTGTCTTGAATGAACAAGATTCATCTGATATTAGCAGCTGTGGTGTTTGGTCCTTTACAGGTAATTTAGAAAAATAAGAGTTTGCATGTCAGCATCTTCCACCTTTTGCCACTCCTCATTCTAGCATTTATTGATCTCTGAACTCATGTGGATGGAGGACCTAATGGATCAGCTGTCCAATCGCACAATACTCTGTTTCTGGGTTAAGCGAGATTGATTGGTGCCAAATGTCTTGGACATTGCTCTAGGGGACCGATGACATTGTTTTGATGAATGCCTAGGATTTTTGCTCCTTTGTGTGTTGTCTGGCTGACCGTCTCTCTCTGTCCACCTGTCAGATTCCTCGCTGGTGTGTGATATAACGGGAGAAGATGGACGTGGCGGTCACCATCGGGCCAGACCGACTGCTCCAGGTCAACGGAGCCGACCAAGGAGGCAGCCGCTGGAAGCAGCCCAATGACGACTGGGTAGGATCACGGAGAAAGAGAGGCTGGGTTGGGGAACACCGTTCTTGTTATGGAGAAACACTAGGGCGGACTTATCTAACCACTGATGGACAGGGAGAATGATAACCCAACAGATGTGCACTGAACAGTTTCAAAGAATTTGTCTGTTGGATGAATTATCTTGGCAAAACAGAAATGCTTACTGACAGATGTAAACGTGTGTACAATATTTCAAAGAAATATGCTTTTTTAGTGTATGGATTATTTCCAGGGTCTATAATTTCAGTTTATAAAATATATGGAACCAATTCTTTACGTGTTGGATATTGTATTCATATACATTTTTTAATGTTTTTATACACTTTCTATTTCTAAAACATAGAGAGGAAGGCTGAGCTGTCTCAATGCAGTTTTACAATGTTACAATATTACTTACAATAGTCTGCTGTTGGGAATATACCCTTTGCTGAAGTTTTTTATTTGTATTACCATCTTTCAATTTTCGGTGTGATTTTACACCCCTCGAATTGTTGATGTCCATGACTTCTCACCTCGTCAGCAGGGGCAGGACGGTCGCAAATCAGTCACACACTTCCTACCAGCATGTGTCACAAATCTTTCCAATTTTTATCACACTGCTCATTCAACACGAAAGACTAGTTGATACACCGGTGGGAGGTTACACTGTCATCCAGTATCATGGCAAGTATGTGAACCCTTTGGAATTACCTTGTTTGGTCTGCTTAAACTGATAACACATCATTGTCTTGTCTATGTTGAATACATAATTTAAGCATTACACAATGCAGGGTGGAAGTATTTTAATACTAATGACTTCTGTAAAAACAAATTGGTCTGCTAACTGGAGTACGCGCAATGAGACAAGATTGGGTGTGTTGTTTGAGTTCAAAATAAATCTAAGAAGACAAAAGATAAAGATATTGTTGACTTGCATAAAGCTGGAAAAGGGTTCTAATATTATTTAGGAAGGCCTTGATGTTCGCCACGGTAATACAAACTGTCTGTAAATAGAGAAGGTTCAGCACTCTTGTTACTCTTCCTATGAGGGTCCGTCCTGCAAAGTTGACTGCAAGAGAACAGCACAGAATGCCTAATGAGGTTAAGAAGAAACCTAGTGTCAGCTAAAAAACGTACAGAAATCTCTGGAATATGCTAACATCACTGTTGGTGAGTCTATGATACTCAACAAGAATGGCTTTCATTAGAGGACACCAGGAAGGAAGACACTGCAGTTAAACTAATAATAATAATAAAAACCGCTGCATGTGTGAAGGTTGCAAAAGAGCGTGTGGATCTTTCACAGCGCTAATGGCAAAATATTCTGTGAATGAAACCAATGTTGAGTTGTTTGGAAGGAACAAAGGAGGACCAAGTCTGACAAAATAATAAATAAATAAATGTATGCCTCAATAAAAATATTGATACATTAGAATATAAATAAAAATATAATATTATACATTTATTATTCAATATTATTTCCCTATTTATTTGTGTGAATTTATTTCTATATTATTTCCGTATATATTTATTTTTGTATTTCCACATCCTTAAGCTAATGAGGGGGTGGGATTTAAGCATTTAGCCATAGCAATCAAGCCAAGAGCTGGAGATAGAAACAGATTATGAGCGTAAAAAACGCAGCTGGGGCGGAACCAAGGGTACAACACAGGGTTGGTTTATAGGATATAGGATTCTTTCACCAACCCCAGAAAGAGATGCAATGTCACAAACAGACAATCCTACTAACAAATAACTTTCCACAGCATCCATTTTACAAGGGCGGTGGCAGGGTATGGCTTGGTTGGGCTACAGCCCCAACAAAAATCGTGTTAGCTCCACATTAGCCCTAGTCTCGTCCTACCAGACTCTCATACGAACATTTCATTTGTAAAGTCTGGCCACTCTCCATTGACAAGCGTTAACTTCCTTGAAGGCGGGTACTCTGTTGAAGTTTAAAATTTTTGGATCTGCCATAACCAATCTCTAATGTTTGGTCATGACGTACTACACTTACACTAGTGCAGGACATCAACCTCATCGTTCTCAGCCACTCCCTCTTTTTGCTGATTGGACCGGTAAACAATTGTTCTGAGAACCAGGGAATATGCCGCAAACCCAGACGGAGTACTGAAGGAAAATGAAATACATAGGAGGGCGGAGCCAGGCTACCTTAGACCCACCATGGAATATCAACTGTGCTGAATTGGTTGCATTTTGTTGTGGGTTCGGTGTCACTGTTGTGCTCTGTTGCCTACCGTAGCTTGCTCTTTCGCCCCACCACTGTGTGGAATAGCCCCACCATAGTTTAGCCCCAAAAAATACTCTGGCACCGCCACTGATTGGCAATGTATGATAAGGGCGTCCGTGTGCTCTGGCAATAACGGAATCGTATGTCGATAAATTAAGGCAAGGATCCCACTTCATCCAAATTCCTACACTGCAGGGTCAACTTCTGTGTCGTTAGATGCTGATTATTACAATAATCTTTCAGCCAGACACTCCATGTGTAAAAGTAAATAATCAAATAATAATCAAAGCTTGCGTTTTCACCTAGGTTAGCCAAGACTCAAATCTCTGGCAAGAGCCTGTATGTAGCCATTTATGAAGCCTACTAACTTAGTCATAGCAATCTAGGTTGTGTAAAGTCAATCTTTACACTCGGATACCGATCAAAGAATTGGGAAAAGGTGATATTGTGACATACTTTGACCTCCTCATTAGCTTAAGGATGTAGGAAATACAGAAAGAAATATATACGGAAATAAATACAGAAATAAAAGAATATGGAAATAAATATAAAAATAAATAAATACAGAAATAAGTTCACAGAAATAAATAGGAAAATAATATTGATTAATATATCTATAATTTCAAATATTTTATTGATGCAAATATTTATTCATTTATTTATTTCTTATTTTGGCAGACTTGGTTCTCCATACAAATCCTCACCTGAACTGTAAAATATGGTAGAGACAGGGTCCAACGTTTGGGTAGTGACTATCTTTGTTGGCTGGCTTGACGTTAGTTCATACTAGCCCCGGTTGAACCCTGGAAGCATCATGGATTGGGGCTACTTTGCTGCCTCAAGTCCTGGACAGCTTGATACAGCAAAGGAAAAAATGAATTCTCAAGTTTTTCAAGAAATATTGTAAGAGAATTTTTGGCTGTGTCTGCCAATTAACGCTCAAAAGAAATTGGGTAGTGCAACAAGACAACAACCCAAAGCACGGAAGTAGAGATCAACAACAGAATGGCATCAACTGAAAAAAATATGCTTTCTGGAGTGGCCCAGTTAGAGTCCTGACCTGACCTGGCATGACCTCGAGAGAGATTTATAACAGACATTCCAAGAATATTATAGTTTTACAAAGAGGAATACTCAAAAATTCCTCCTGATCTTTTTGCATGTCTGATCTGCAAATATTGGAAATCTTTGCTTGAGGTTATTGCTGTTAAAGGAGGGTCAAAAGGAGGTTTTTTCCACCCTGCACTTTGAATTTTTTTACATGGTGTGTTAAGTAAATAGATTAAAATTATTAGTTATTTGTGTGTTATTAGTTTAAGCAGATTATGTTTGTCTATTGTTGTGAGTTAGATGAAGTTCAGATTGGATTTTATGACCAATCTTTGCAGAAATCCAGGTAATTCTAAATGGTTCACATAATTTTTATTGCCTTTGCATGCAACCACAATTAAATGTTCCAACATTGCTCTAAATAATTTATTTTCCTACAGTTCTTTCCACCGGATTTCAGTGGCCTCCCATTGGAACTGACAGCTTGTGGGATTATTTTTCATTTTATTGCTAAAAACCTTTGTTTATAATTAGGATTTCTGGAATTCAGGTTAAACCGATAAAACATGACCAACACAGAAAAATGTAATTTGCTTATATTAAAAAATCACTGGAAAAGCCTGAATATTTCCATTCATGGTAATGATAAAATCACATTATAAACATATTCGATTTGTAAAAATTATTTCACAGTAGCATGTATCAATTATTAAAACTGAATTACGTAGGTCCTCAAGATAATTTATTTCAACAAGTTTCTAACAAAATAATTATTTTCTAATAATGTAGGCTACAAATAAACATGCATCATATCAGTGGGACGGTAGTGCAGAACAAGTCAAGTTTGCTAGCTGGTTAGGTAGTTTACTGACTGTTGCAGGGAAGTGTGGAAAAACAAGAATACCAAAGCATGCCATAACCTGTTTAGCTGTGAGTGAATGTTCTTTCAAGGTCTTTTAAGTTCCAATGTTTTATTTTGCCAGCCCAATACAATCGGACAGCATTGAAGGTTTAGCCTATATAAGCATATATAAGCACTATGTATGGGGTAACTGTTACTGACAGACAGGCAAATAAAGAGACATGTAGTGATGGACACCAGGCAATATTAATCAGTGATGAGCAGTGTGACAATAAGTGTCCACTAAATTTAATGTAGACAACAATATTAGGCTCACAGTAACTAACACAATCACTAGTTTTATTCAAGTTTGATCCACCGGTATCTAATTTACGTTATTAATATTGAAGACACCATAAGAAATAGATTTTAATGTAAAGAAAGACAAATTATTAATGAAGGCCGAAATTGAAAATAATAAAATCCAATAACCAGAAGCCCTACTTCTAAAGAGGAGATGTTTAAGTAGGGCAAGTGAGAAAGATGGAAACACAGCCAAGAAACGGTGTCCTATATGGTACTTTGTTGTGTTTGGGTGCAGGCTGAAGTATGTGTGTGTCCTATATGGTACTTTGTTGTGTTTGGGTGCAGGCTGAAGTGTGTGTGTGTCCTATATGGTACTTTGTTGTGTTTGGGTGCAGGCTGAAGTATGTATGTGTGTGTCCTATATGGTACTTTGTTGTGTTTGGGTGCAGGCTGAAGTATGTGTGTGTCCTATATGGTACTTTGTTGTGTTTGGGTGCAGGCTGAAGTATGTGTGTGTATCTGTCCAGGACCGTAGCTCCAGTCCATCTGTCCTGCGTTGTGTGAGCAGCACATGGAAGGAAGGTTTACTGAACAGAAAGAGGCCGTTTGTGGGTCGCTGCTGCCACTCCTGCACCCCACAGAGTCAGGTGAGTTCCACCATGTTCTGGTCTAGTACAGTTTAACATGGTCTGGTCTAGTACAGTTTAACATGGTCTGGTCTAGGACAGTTTAACATGGTCTGGTCTAGGACAGTTTAACATGGTCTGGTCTAGGACAGTTTAACATGGTCTGGTCTAGGACAGTTTAACATGGTCTGGTCTAGGACAGTTTAACATGGTCTGGTCTAGGACAGTTTAACATGGTCTGGTCTCGGACAGTTTAACATGGTCTGGTCTAGGACAGTTTAACATTGTTTGGTCTAGTACAGTCTAATATTGTGTGGTCTAATACAGTCTAACAGGGTCTGGTCTAGTAGTCTAACATGCTGTGGTCTAGAACAGTCTTAAAGGATCACTCTACAGCTCAAAACTATTGTTCCGGTCATGTTTCTCAGACGATAGTCACTAAAAACACCTTAGCGCATTCAGTTATTCCCAACTCGGCCACCGTAAGTGATCAGAATTTCGTACAGTGATGTCAACGCAATGTTTTTGAAACTATAACTCTGGTAAATGCACCAGTTTAATCCAGGTAAACACACACATACTGGTAAACGCACAGATACACACCAGGTAAACACACACACAAACCAGTAAACACAATCACGAACACCAGGTAAACACACACACCAGGTAAACAAACACACACACACACACCCAGTATACACACATACCCGGTAAACAAAAAAATCCTGCTAACACACCAGTAAGCACACGCACACACACACACCAGTAAGCGCACACACACACACCAGTAAGCGCACACACACACACCAGTAAGCGCACACACACACACACCAGTAAGCGCACACACACACACCAGTAAGCGCACACACACACACCAGTAAGCGCACACACACACACCAGTAAGCACACACACACACACCAGTAAGCACACACCCGGTAAACACAGACACCAGGAGAATAAAACTGGACAAAATAAAGATGAGGAAGTCAATGGAACGCTTCTAGCTGTAGTTTCAAAAATGTTGAGTTGTCACTGTTCGCAAGTCTGAACACTTATGGTGGTCAAGTTAGGAATTACTGAACACAAGGTGTTTTTAGTGAATGGCGTGTCAAAAAAACATTACCGGCACAACAACCTTTGAGCTGTTTAGTAGTATAGAGTGTTCCGTTAACATGAACCTCTTTTAGATGTTTTCACCAGTAGTATTTCAGGGATTGTAAGTTTGCATCACCATGACAGTTATTCTCTGTGTTCTTCCAGGAGAGGCTCTTCAACCCTAGCATCCCTTCTCTTGGACTACGCAATGTGATCTACATCAACGACACACACACCAGGTAACCACACACACACACCAGGTAGAGAGAGAGACACACACACACCAGGTAGAGACACACACACACACACCAGGTAAAGGACTGAACGTTTTTGTTAAATTACACTCCAGAATGTTTATTATATAATGCTAGGAGGTACTTTTTGAAAATGAGAAAAGGTTACTTTGAAAGTATAGACTTTAGGAGTGTAAGGTGGGAGTTCACGTTGTTGTATTGTAGGTCTAATTAAAAAGATGGTAACATTTCAGTGTTATTATTCTTGGCTGCCAAATACATGTAAATTGACATACAGTTTGTAAGTTGACTGGAAAAACACATTCTCTTAAATACACAGAGTCACATGTTTTAGGTAATCTAACAATGTAAACTGACTCCAAAATAGGGATCATTGGGTACACAACTTGCGTAAATACATGACATGCAGACGTTTTCTTTCTATTGCACAACCGTAACACTTTAGTACAGTGTTGTAGATGTCTCCTGTAAAAACCCTTGGAAACTTAAAGGATTAATAATTTAGTTTGTGAGCAAACACCTGACACTCCTATCCAGTGACTGACCTGGATGCGTTTGCCTTTCAAAACAACAGGACAAAAACGCATGAGAGAGGTGAGCAAAACACAGACTTTCACATTTAAAAAGATGAGTGACATGACAGGCGTTGTTAGGGTTGTGAAAGGCCCATATTGAAAATGCCTCCACATGACAACCAAAGTGTTTCACTCTAACCACATTGCTTTAATATAAACATCCTAAATCCCACCCAGTTCAGATCTGTGCTTTGGACTACAGTTATCACAATGTAACCGGGTGCACCCAGACTAGAGCTGTTCCAGTTTGTCCACAATCAGCATCTGGCAATGACAGTTTTTTTGCCCCCCCCCCCCCCATGACCTTGCAGGCACCGTGGCTGGCTGGCCCGCCGGCTCAGCTATGTGCTGTTTGTCCTGGAGAGGGATGTCCAGAAGGACATGTTCGCCCGCAACGTGGTGGACAATGTGCTCAACAACACCAGGTACTGTATCACAGAGCTGGGGTATTTAAGACGTGCACTGTCAATACTGTGAATGCTGCATCTGCTGAATGGCTGACATGGAAAAGTAGAAAAAAAACACCAAAGCATCAGATACTAAGAAACTAGTCAATGAATCAGTAGCAGAGACCTCAAAGTCTTCGATTTATTAACAATCGTTTAATGACTAGAAGACAGAAGCCCTTTACTTGCAGTCTATTCATGACTGAGGTTATCAAGGGAAGGAAATGAGTAAAGCAGAACTTGTGAGTATTGGTTCACAGCTGAACAGATCATGCAGACAACTTTCAGATCCTGCATTACTTTCAGCAGTCAGTAACACCCAGAGAAGTTCTTATGCTCTGGATCATATCTAGTGTGTCGAGCTAATGTTCACAGAATGACATTCAGACTGTACCTATCCTACTGAATGTAATACCTTTCTGAACACTATTAGCTTTAGACCTTCCAGAGAGGAAGAGGAAGAACGCTTGTATGACAAGACTGTGTCTCCCGCAGGGTGGAGGCTGCCATTGTAGAGGTGGCCACCGAGTCGGACCCCGCTGCCACCGAGTCGGAGGTGGAACACAAGGCGGTCAGTAAGGTGAGGCGCAAAGCCCGAGGGTTCCTGCAGGAGATGGTGGCCAACATCTCACCAGCCTTTATCAGGTACACCACCTTTTCAGCCAACCTAGTTCTTAGTGGGAGTGTTCTCTGTGCAGGCAGGGTTTCCATGTGAGCGGAGAATTAGGGGAAGGCCAATGTAAATGAGCTAATTTAATATGTTCATGTAGATATTTTCAAACAATGTGGATAAGCCCTATGGATGTAATCACTGAAAGCCGGGCTCCAAGGCGGAAGACCAAAGCTTGCCACGTTGTCTCTGAAACAAACAGATGGAAGAGTAGTTCTCCCTGGGCAGTGTGGTGAAGTTCTGAGTGTGAAAGATGGCCCTTGTTGGTCTTTCAGGTTGACAGGATGGGTGCTTCTGAAGCTCTTCAACGGCTTCTTCTGGAGCATCCAGATCCATAAAGGGCAGCTGGAGATGGTGAAGAAAGCTGCTACAGAGGTAATTTAGGGAGTCTGACTTGTAGTCGGAAGGTTGTCGGTTCGATTCCTGACTGTGCCAAATATCGTTGTGTCCTTGGGCAAGGCACTTTACCATAAGTTGCACCGGGGTAATGTCCCTGTACTCAATCTGGATAAGAGTGTCTACTAAATTACTAAAATGTGGGAAAAAAATGTGCATCACTGCTAACATATTCCACTTGCATGAATATAAGACTTGATAGTTTTTATATTATTTGCGCTGTAACTATTGTGATAAAAGACAATGGAATTAAGGTTTCTAATTTAGGTTTCAGTGTGAATCCTAGACTGCTTTTTTTGGAATATCATTGAATTAAGTTTACAGTGCATCTGGAAAGTATTCACAGCACTTCACTTCTTACAGATTTTGTTGGTACACCCTTATTCTGAAATTGATTAAATTCATTACTTCCCTCAAAGTTCTACAAACAATAGCCCATAATGACAATCTGAAAAAGTGTTTTTGAAATCTTAGCAAATTTATTAAAAATCAAAAACAACAACACATATACATAAGTATTCACAGCCTTTGCCATGACACTCAAAATTGAGCTCAGGTGCATCCTGTTTCCACTGATCATCATTGAGATGTTTCCACAACCTGGAGTCTACTTGTTCTAAATTCAGTTGATTGGACATGATTTGAAAAGGCACACACATGTCTATATAAACAATAAACAGTGCATGTCAGAGCACAAACCAAGCCATGAAGTCCAAGGAATTGTCTGTAGACCTCAGAGACAGGATTGTATCAAAGCACAGGTCTGGGGAAGGGTACAGAAAAATTATCTGCAGCATTGAAGGTCCCAATGTGCACAGTGGCCTCCATCTGCAAATGGAAGAAGTTTGGAGCCACCAGGAATCTTCTTAGAGCTGGCCACCTGGCCAAACTAAGCGATCAAGGGAGAAGGGCCTTAGCCAGGGAAGTGACCAAGAACTCGATGGTCACGCTGACAGAGCTCCAGCATTTATCTGGACAACCTTCCCGAATATCAATCATCACTTTACCAATCAGGCCTGTATGGTAGTGGTCAAACGGAAGCCATTCCTCAGTAAAAGGCACTCGAGAGCCCATCTGGAGTTTGCCAACAGGCACCTGAAAGACTCTCAGACAAAGAGAAACTAAATTCAATGGTCGGATGAAACAGATTGAACTCTGGCCTGAATTGGCAAGTGATGAAACCAGGCACCGCTCATCACGTGGCCAATTCAATCCCTACAGTGAAGCATGGTGGTGGCAGCATCATGCTGTGGGCATGTTTTTCAGCGGCAGAACTGGGAGACTAGTCAGGATCTAGGGAAAGATGAATGCAGCAATGTACAGAGACATCCCTGCTGAAAACCTGCTCCAGAGCCCTCTGGACCTCAGACTGATGCGAAAGTTCATCCTAAGTACAACCCTAAGTACACAGCCAAGATAACAAAGAAGTGGCTACAGGACAACTCTGTGACTGTCCTTGAGTGGCCCAGCCAGAGCCCAGACTTTATTTAACATCTCTGGAGAGATCTGAAAATGGTGGTGCATCGGCACTCCTCATTCAATCTGATGGAGCTTGAGAGGTCTTGAAAAGTAGAATGGGAGAATCTTCCCAAAAATAGGTGTGCCAAACTTGGTGTGTACTTACTTGTACTTGTACATACTCAAAAAGACTTGAGGCAGTAATTGCTGCCAAAGGTGCTTCAACAAAGTATTGAACAGAGGCTGTGAATACTTATGTACCGGTGTCTGCTTTTTCATTTTTTAAATTTGGGAAAAGTGAAGCGCTGTGAATACTTTCCGGATGCACTGTATATTAAACAACATTGTTGTGTCTTGGAATATCATGGGAACTTTTTTCGGCTTAAACTTTGGTAGATTTATTTTGTGATGCCTTTTTTTCTGGAAACCTTTTAATCTTATCAATCAACATTTCACAACAAATTCCAAACCTTATCCAAACGAAATGCCTTTCACGAACTGATCTGACACTGTGAGAAAACAGAAGCATAGATCTGTTTTTCTTCACCCATAGCCCAGATGCAGGTCAAAGAGCCATTTAACATGTTGTCATCCTAAAATTGCATTCTAACTATGGACTATATCAACATGTTTTTGTGTGTTTTGCAGTACAACGCTCCCCTGGTGTTCTTGCCCGTCCACAAATCTCACATCGACTATCTCCTCATCACCTTCATCCTCTTCTGCCACAACATAAAGGCCCCCCACATCGCCGCCGGCAACAACCTCAACATCCCAATATTCAGGTTAGCCGGCAAGTTGAATTCGACCCACCTGGATTTGAATCTATCAGCTTGATGTATCTGTGAATGACTGGACGTAATTTCTTTTAAATTGCAGCACACTGATACGCAAACTTGGAGGATTCTTCATTCGCCGAAAACTTGACGAGACGCCAGACGGAAAGAAGGATGTCTTGTACAGATCTCTGTTACACGCAGTACGTTTAGAGTGTGTGCGCGCATGTCATTCTGTTCATTGTTGAAAAACTCTGGAGAGTCTGGCTGATCCTGCACTAAGCTGGGTGTTTCCATTGTCTACTTAATGGCTTTATCTGAACAAACTAGTGGTTAATCTTAGCACGGCCGGACAGCACTGACAAGTTTTGTGAGTGTTTTAAATAGCTGCTGAAAAGAAGTATGCGAATTATGCAAAGGCAAGAGGTTAAAAAACCTCTGTAGGCTACTTGTGTTGAACCCAGGCAGGACTGAAAATCAACCATAGACAAACTCATTTTTGTTTAACCAGCCTTTATTAAGATTGGTACACTCATTAATCAGATGAACAAAAAAACAAGTAATTGCACAGAAACAGATATTTAATTGGAAATAACTGTGCTACTCATTTTATGATGGCACCATTTCAACTTGGTAGAATAATGTGAATAAAGTAAATATATTTACTTATTAACAATAAATAAAGTAAAATATCCCAGGCTAATCAATGCCAAAGCCTTAACATTTTTCAGCAGCTCTGTTGGTACACAACACTGAAGTGATTTTAGAACAGGGGAAAGTCTCCCACAAGGTGAAGATCTTGTCGCTCGCTATTGCCCTGACACGTTCTAGGTAATGAGTCAACAAGACTCAACGTGTATTACTCTCAGTAAGAAATGGAAACGAGTCATCTTGTTGTCTGCTCAGTGGCACCAGGTAGCGCTCTCTTGTCAACCGTGTTGCCGTGTGTGTGAGGGGGGATAGATGCAATGTCCAGATGTAAACAGGGCGCTAACACCCATCCACAAACACACACACAGTACACTGAGGAGTTGCTGAGGCAGCAGCAGTTCCTGGAGATCTTCCTGGAGGGCACGCGCTCCCGCAGCGGCAAGCCGTCCCCGGCACGAGCCGGCATGCTGTCCATCGTGGTGGACGCCATGTGCACCGGCGCCATCCCCGATGTTCTGGTGGTCCCCGTCGGCATCTCCTACGACCGCATCCTGGAGGGGAACTACAACAGCGAGCAGCTGGTACGGGCTTGTTGTTGGGGAACGGGGCAAGCGTTTTATCGCCAAAACTTTCTTAAATGTGTATCGTTTTTTCTTTGCCGCTGTGCATGTTTAACGTTCCGGCTAGTTTTAAATGCTGTGTGTATAACGTTCACAGGGGAAGCCCAAGAAGAATGAGAGCCTGTGGGGCGTGGCCTGCGGGGTTTTCCGGATGCTTCGCAAGAACTACGGCTGTGTGAGGGTGGACTTCACCCAGCCCTTCTCTCTGAAGGTGAGGACCGGCATCTGATGAATTGAGCTGTGAACCCTGGAAAACCACCAACTCCCTTTTGGCCCCGCCAAATGTCAACGTACAGCCCATTATAATGTGCTCATTGGACCGGTCACACAGTGGTTAAATGACAGGTTTCATACCAAAATGTGTTGGTTGTCCCTTGACAAAAATGAACACACCCCAGTCTTATTTAAAAACAAAAGGAGTTGGAATTCCCCTTCCCCTAATTCTTTCTAAGGAAAGTTATTTTAATAATCTTACTTAATAACTTTTTTTTTGGTGGTTCAAAAGTTGTCAAGGAGAAAATTAAGTAAGAATTGTGTTTTGTGGTTCACCTGGTCTATCCCTTGCGTACAACCAATGTATAAACAACAAGGCAACAGAAACCTGTTGTCCTGCGCTTTTGCTGTTGAAAATGGGGAAATTAATTTAGGTCCTCCAGAGTTATACAGAGTTATTCGGAAGTAAACTACTTTGTTGTTCTGAATGAGTAGGCAACTTTAGATAAAACAATATAGCCTCATCCTAATACATTTACATCTTCTCAAGTTATGCATAGTAGATTGGAAATTAACTACAGTGTTGTTTTGAATGAGTATGCTAATTTCTTCCAAAACATTTAGCGTTGCCCCTACCTCGCATCAATCAGGCAACTCTCAGTTTCAGACTGCCACTGTTCAGTTGAGTTAGGGCAGACGTTGAAAACCACAAGTGATTTACCAGAATACAACTATGCAAGCACATGTGTTAATAAAGACCTAATATATAGGTCTTTTTTATGTGCCACTCAAAATAATTATACTTTTAGATATTCTGAATGAGTTGGCATATTCCCCCAAAAATATAACATAAAGCGCTGAATGTGGTTCAAACCGACTACCATCAGTTTCAAATCCCACAATGCCATGGATGGTAAGTGTTAGTCCAAGAAGTAGCCCATTCGACTACTGTACTTTCATTGCATTTCCAGGTCTTTGCATGTGCTAATCAACATACTTATGAAGATGGATGTCGTCAACATTAACACAAGTCTTTCACAGACAAAAGTGAAACATGGTGTTTTAAGGATTTCTAAACACTGTAGCTTCCATTTCCACATGGTGAAGATGACAGATCCTGTGAACGAATTAAAGAATGCCCAATCCTCACCCAGACATATTAGGAAATAGGCACAATTTTGTTATGATAAGGAGGTGATTATTTAACATGGGGTTTCGTATGCTTGGATTCTAAGGACGAGTGTAATGCAGTGCCTCTGTGTTCTATTTGAAATGTTGCTCCGTTGCTCACCCCAGATGTCCCCCTGTGATTCTGTGTCTCCTTAAGGAGTACTTAGATGCACAAAGAATCCGGAATATTCCCCCAGCTCTCACCCTGGAGCAGACCTTGGTGCCTACCATCATCGATGCACAGTATGTACACACTCACACACACACACCACTTAACCGAGATTTTCCACTGAGCAATGTACGTTGAAGAGTTTAAATAGAAAAGACATCTGTCTAATTATATTTGCTACTGTTTTTCTTTGGGGACCATAGCCATGTACATTTATTAAATGTAATCAAACGTTACTTCAGTGAGAGTATAGATGAATGTACCAGCCTATAGATCTGAAATCCAAGCACAATTGACAACCTTAAGCCTGCACATTACACAACCATCCTTTGCTGCCGATTGCATGTGACTGACGTGAACGTCCCTCCTGTTCCCGTGGGTTCAGGCCCGACCAAGCCCAGTTTGAAGGAGAGCCGGAGGAGCAGCCCAACTCCAGGGACCTGTCGGACGAACCGTGGAGGAGACAGTTCATAGGCAACCTGGCCAAACATGTCCTCTTCAGTAAGTTACAGTCAACACCCCTCACAGGACTGCTCCCATGTGGCTCAGTTAAAAACTCTGCACTAGCAACAAATTGGTGAGTTCAATTCCTTAAAGGTAGCTCATACCAGTGGGACGTAACTCTGATCTCAATGGAGCAAATCATTTCTGCTTGTTATTTTAACCTGTTTGTTGATTGAGCTCCCTTGGTGTCCCTGATCTGAATATATCTCTGATTAGGTGATGAGGAGCAATGGGGATGTAGTGTTAAAGCAGCGGTGTATGGGGTTTGTGTCTTGGTAACGGCATTCTGACGATGCCCCGAGTCTCGCATGTGGCAGTGGGTAGTCTGACACGGGTGCCTTGTCATGTGGGATTTGTATTGACTCATTTTTCAGGCACCTGATTTCAATCGTGGATGTACAACTCCCACGATAGGTCTTGGGACCGTAAAGACAAAATGGATGTTTCTGCTGTACACTCGGCGTATAGGAAAATACAATTCAAAGTACAGATTGTCACCTTTTATTTTTGGCTGTTCTAAACGTTTGTTTTACCAACTAAGATTAACAGCACTTCCATCAACCTGTTTTTGCAAGCATACATAGGAAAATTTCAATTTTGAGGCAAATGTAGGAAGGATAAAAGCTAGCATTTAGTCGCAAATCAGACACCTTTGCTACGCAAGCTTGGCTGAATCGTGATTTTTCACCATTACGCATCCGCTGAGGAGTTGCCGAGCCGACAAGGTCAAAGGGGAATCGTACATGACGAATTGGGAGGGGAGTATAATAGTGGTTAAAAAGTGTTCTAAAATAGAAATTAAAGTGTGTCCCTTGACATTACAGAAATACTTAGTGTGGATTAGAGCACACTAACCATTGTCTGTGCATTGGGCTTTTCTTCCCTCATCCAATTAGTCTACTATTTACTGCAACCAAGCACATACTGTAGTCATTACAATGTCATTGATCTGCAACTGTGTGCATTTGTAGAAATATTTACTTGGCTAGTGATTATATTTCACATTATCATCTGCTGCTGCACTTTACCCTCTCTACAGGAGTGACCTCCTTTTTCTAAAACATTCTTGTACTAAGAACCATTTCCAAACCGTGGTTCTGCATATCTAATTAGTATGATCACCTGACAACAAACAGCTTTCTGCAGTGATCTGAAAAACAAACCTGTTCTCCCTAGATTTCATTCAAGGGTATTCTCCTCAGCTAGCCCTATTCATGTCGGCCAATCAGCCGCTCCCAAGCCGGATGGCATGTTGTTTTCAGCCAATCACAGCGAGGGGAGGATAAAGCATCTGGTCAGTGGTGGATATGCAGTATCAGTGGTATCAGTTGTAAATGTTTTCCACCCAGGCTGTGATGAAACCCAAGATTAGGCACGTTAGACATCTTTTGATGAGGTATAAGGAAACACACACATGTACTCTTTCCAAATGACATTCACTTAGAAATGTTCTTTTTGCCCTTTTATTTTAAATGTTAATTCTGTGTCTTTGTCTCACAGGGTAAATCAATTGTAGGAAATTCTCTCTCTCATCTTATGGTTTTAACTGTTCTGTCTTAAATAAAATTCCCTCTGTCACTGTTTCTCATTCCCTTTCTTTTCCCTTCTGACATTTTCTAGAAAGTTCTCTTCTTATTGTCTATACCATGCAGCTTTTCCCCAGACGTCATTTATTTCTCCCTTTGTTTGAACACTATAAATCCTAAAACCACAGTTCAATATATAGAATTCAGATCTAACAGGCTTTTCTGTGGGTCAAGCTCACTATTAAGCAGGAGTCTTGGTCAGCTGCCTTACCGTTGGAACAGTATTCAGGACGTCTGATCTTGAACCTGCTTTATTGAAACGCTGTTTACTGTTCTGTCACTCGGTCATTCACCTGTCAGACTGTGATTCTGGTCTGTTAATGCATCTCTATTTCCTCCCACAGCGGCTAACAAGTCGTCCGCGATCATGTCCACCCACATTGTCGCCTGTCTGCTACTGTACAGACACAGGAAGGTAAACAGCCCTACAAAATGAAGAGCTCCCTCAGTATGTTTTACGGCTTGTTCCATGCGCTTGTTCCGTAGGTTGAATTTGATGTGATGAACATTTTATGTTTTAAAAGACATTAAACGTTGACTCCACAGTAGGACATGGGCCATCTCGATCATCTCCAGTTTACTATTCTAGATATTGAATGAACATTAAATGTTGTTCAATGAGTAAGCACTGGGTAATGAAGGACTTGAACAGTAGTATATCAAATGGGAAAAGATCGAATGAGCATACTGAAGGATCATTATCTAGATATTTTTATTATTTTATTTTAAAAAATGCAATGTTTAATATTATTATTGTGTTAAGGGTTATGTTCTCCACTTGTAGGGGGTGATGCTGTCCAAGCTGGTGGAGGACTTCTTCAACATGAAGGAGGAGATTCTGTCGAGGGACTTTGACCTGGGCTTCTCGGGCAACTCTGAGGACGTAGTGATGCACGCGCTCCACCTTCTGGGCAACTGTGTGAACGTCACCGGCACTAACCGCAACACCGAGTTCACTATTGCCCCCAGCAACACGGTGCCGGCCCTGTTCGAACTCAACTTCTACAGCAATGGCCTCTTTCACGTCTTTATCTCAGACGCCATCATAGGTAATGCCCGTGCACTGTGCCCCTGTTCTTTGATGTAGCGATGCCTTTGGAGTCAAATCCAGTAAGAGAAAATTGTACGGAATTTGTGACAAATTATTATTTCAGGTCAGATATATAGGACTTTACAGTTTACATTTATATTTTAGACCAGTACACCAGTTCACACGTGTTTCCCAATTCAGTGTATGTCAGATAATATATTTTATTGTATAAAAGTACCTGCTTTTCACTCGCTAATGTTTATATGGAAAAATATTATTCTCGAAACGCCTGTTCCGTTCTGTGACCACCTCAACCCTCGTTCTGTCTCCCCTTCTTTTCGCCCAACCAGCGTGCAGTGCTCTAGCATTGCTACGGGAACAGGCGGCGTCCGAGGCGGAGGCGGGGGGGGAGCAAGGTGGGCCTAACACCCTCCTCAGTCAGGAGAGGCTGATCTGCAAGGCCGCTGGCTTCTCCCACTTCCTCACCAACGAAGTGGCGGTCGCACCGGTCAGTCAACCTCTCCCATTTTGTGTTTCCATTTTTAGTTAGAGGCTGCGTGACCTGGTCAAACCGTCTTGGCCCGCCTAACTCCCCCCCCCCCCCCCCCCATTCACAAACGTTCTGCGCATGTTACTAAAGTAAAATTCCAGGATAATATTGTATTTGCAAAAGTCACCATAGATGTTTATTTTATATGAAATGATTTGCCTGCCAATACTTCTGATAAAAACGTGGCTAATTAGCAATTTCACTATAACACTATTGAAAGGTCAATAGTTCTCACTGAGTCATTTGAGAGCTACACCTTGTACAACTTGTACCTATCAGATATTCTTAAAATCACTACAGATGTTTTATTCTCCAGTTGACTCAATTCAAAGGCGGGACAAAAAAAGATCAGGAACTCAAGCGAACTCCTCCCCTGAATCTTGCTGTAGTTTAAAAAATGTCAGTGAAGTCAACTTTTCTTGACCGTTGCGGTGCCAAGAGGTGTTTTCAGTGACTGTCATGATGGAAACATGACCGGCACAATGATTTCGTGGTGTTTAGGGGTCTGGAGTAATCCATTAAAAAATAAATGGCATAGCTGTTGATGCCTTCCTTGACGTTTGTGACTTAATGTTACCTTGTTTTGTACATCGTCTCTGAGATTTTAAAACATAAAATTATTAGAGAGTGCTGCACTAGCAGTGATAATGTACTATTTTTATTTAAAGGGTAATCATTATTGCACAGTAATAAACTGATGAGCAGAATGTAACAGTGTTTGTACGCTCTGTGTTCTCAAACAAGTGGCATTACGTTAATTCTGAGTTTCCCTCCTGTTCCTATTGAGAACAGCCACCAAAGGGTTGTGCTTAACGCAAGTTTCAACTGTATTCTTTTCTGAGTTTATTTTTTCATAATTTCCTGGCATTTTTAGGCATTATCTGACAGGAAGTCAGTAAAAGATTGAGGAGAGTTTTTACTGATAGACCAGTGAGTGGGCCAGAGTCAAACCCAGCAGTGCTTGTGCATGCAAGGCAGCAAAAACTCCTTGACCTCTCTGGGCTCCTTTTAACACAGAACAATGACACAACAGCTCCACCTAGTGCCAGGATAAGGCATTTCTTATTTCACCAGGGAAATGCTGCCATCTTTGTCAACAGATCTGTAAAGAAAAATGTTCCTTAACAAGACACATTATATCATGCATTCATCTGGGATGCAAGATGTGTGACCAACACAATTTACAAGAATTATATTTATAACAAAAATTCAAATCAAACCAAGGTGTATACAGCTTATTTCTGTCCAAATCTTTATGGTGATGAGGAGGGTAAAAATAAACATTTCTGTGGAATTTAACATAAGGATAAAATTGAAGAATAAAGAAACCATTGTTTTTGTATTTTTATAAAGTTTTCGAAAACGTTAGATAGTGCAGGTTTGAAGTGATCTAATTGTGAGATCAAATTCCACATCCTGCCTGCTCGATCCTACACCTTCTGTTTTGCTTAAGCTGTGTGCACCTGAGGTTGCACCCTTCATAACACATATGATAAACTGTAGTTTGGCATCTGGTGTTGTCCCAGCTGAACTTAAAATGGCTGCGGTGACCCCCATTCTCAAAAAACCAGGCCTAGACCATCTAAATATGGACAATTACAGACCAATATCTAAGTTAACGTTCTTAAGCAAAGTCCTTGAAAGGGTTGTTGCTGCACAGCTGCGATCACATTTGGATGTTAATGGTCTTTTTGAACGATTTCGTCCATCACATAGCACTGAAACTGCCCTTCTTCGGGTGGTTAATGACATTCTTGTGTCTATGGATTCAGGGCTGATAAATATATTGATGCTTCTTGATTGAAGCGCTGCTTTTGACACAGTCTGCCACAAAATAATGATCTCTAGGCTTTCTGATATTGCCATCACTGGCTCTGCTCTTTCCTGGCTCACTTCCTATATCAGTGACAGAAGGTACTATATTACTATACAAGGGCTTAGATCTGCCACTGCTTCACTTACACAGGGTGTCCCTCAAGGTTCGGTTCTTGGCCCACTATTGTTTATTATCTACATATATCCTCTTGGTGACATCATACGCAGGCATGGACTTAAATTCCACTGCTATGCTGATGATATTCAGATCTATTTTTCCACCAGCTCTGATAGGCCA
>JACXGM010008548.1:9800-28888 GCA_016801145.1 Umbra pygmaea | reverse complement strand
TGTGTTGAATTGAAAGTGAAGTTCTGCCATAATATCGAAGATTTCGGTCAGACAGTTAAAAAACATGTTTTTTAAGTGACGTAGCTCCACCACACAGCGAGCAACAAAATAGACCCAACGAATCGATAATGAAATGCGTTGCCAACAATTTTAATAATCGATTTTTATCGATGACATCGATTCGTTGTTGCAGCCCTACTTTTATGCAATGTAGTGACTTAGCCCACTACACCATGGGACACGAAAAATACTTGCTCGTTCATACCAGCTAAGACATCATTAGTTGGCCTAAAGATGTGCACTTTATACTGATCCAGTCATGCACTTAATAATAAGTCATGACTAATTTTTCCAACCGTTTTGCAATCAGTGCACCTGATTGTAGCAATTAATTCTACAGCAGAAATAATACACTCCTCTTTTACTAGACGTGCAGACTAAGCACTTTGTGTGGACACTGAAATAAATGATAAGGGATAACTTTGTTTAACCGAAACCTGCGTACGCTAATTACTGAAGCCATGCCAACGCTCTTCTCATTGATGCCTACTACAATAATACATTTGAAGGTTGTGGTTTTCCTTTAAGGAAAATAAAAAGCCTGCATCTTTGTAAACTAACACATCCCGGGTCTCCCTTAGCTCTGAGCAGCAGGTGAATGGGTGTAAGGCAGGTAAAAGGGGTGGAAGAAGGATGTACAAGCGCCTTATCAGGGTATGAGTTCCCAGACAATGACTGAGAAAACCTAATTTGTTTAAAATGTTTGCCCGAAAGCCAGTAATACCTTGGAAAACGGAAACTGGTAACTGTAACCGATTACATTCACAAATTTGCCATCTTAAATAGCGTGGGGGGATGGGTACACATCAATAACCCACCTCTAATGCCTGCCTGCTTCGCCGGCTGCAGGAGACCAGACATCAATAACCAACCGTAATGCATCTGCACTTCCCGCTCTGGGCGGCTGCAGTCTAAATAAAAACAAAGCTGTCTGCTTGACTTCAAACGCTCTTGTTTTCCATCTCCTGATCTTAGGAAAATAAATCTACTGTTATCGGGCTTTGTTCTGTTTTAGTGGAGAGTAATGCAGAGCTTTAAGTAACCTGGTGTAGCAGAGTTGACTTGGTGTCTCTGACGCAGCCGTGGAGCGAGAGCTCTTCACGGCTGCCTCTGAAGGGAGCAGAGTGGTGTGGTATGTCATCTGTCTTCTCTCCCTCTTTCCACCCTCCTCCCCACTCTCTCTTGGCCCGGATCCCTGGCCCCTCCTGGGGCCCCTCCTTGCAGGCAGCCCTCTCCGTGCAGCAGGCAGCCTTCCCTCGGTGTCGGCGCCCTGCCCGACATGCCTTTCAAGGCCTGCTAGACTGCAGGGCAGACTTTCTGGCTCCACTGCCATTGTTTGCTTGGCTGCTTTGCGCCTCATCCCGGGACTGGATTAACATAAGAATACCTTCATCCACACAAACCCACCTCACTCTTCCTCCTCATCCTTCACTTCCTCATCCTTGTTTTCTTTCTGCTGCCTGAGCCACATTCTCAGCATCTCTCTCCTGTCCCAAACAGAGTTAGAATCCCTTGGTACAAAGTTTTCCTCGTGTGCGAGCAGGGGAGGAGGATGAGTAACAAATCAATTTGCAAGGCAATATAACATCTACCGCTGGCCATAAACACTTAAAACCCCCATGGTGCCTAGCATCAGATGAATATTCACCAAGTAGGCATACTTTGAATAAAATGCAAACCTTGTCAAGCTTACTACAACGTCGCGTGCCATGTTTCAACTAAGGTACTATTACATGCCATCACATTTAAATAAAATTTTCATGAAAAGTAGCATAAAATGTAGCCGAGCCGGCCAGTCAAACCAAAGTCCAGCACATGACATTGAATAGACTACGTTACACCAAAAGCCAACCCACCCAACTAGCTCTTGCTGAGTTTGCCAACAGGAGTTTTGGTAAATTCTTGTCCCACCAGCTGCTGCAGTACATGCAACTGATGAAAAAGCAGATGTTGTTGATAAAATTTGCTGATTGATTGATATTCAATCACTTTGGCAGAGTATGACGAAGAATGACTAAGAACTTCATGATGACTGTTGTATCTATACTGAGTATTTCAGCTAATTGTCAACAGGAAGCATCCCTGACCTTCAACGTCAATGTACATCTAAAATGCAAAGATCGACATATCTTTCAATTTAGACATCTGACAAAATTAAACTGTAAAAACAGTTTAATGGTGCAAGAAGACGGGTAAAGGGGATCAACCTCACCTATGTAAGCCCTTGCGTAACCTATGAATCATAAAGCATACACTGCTACCATAAACATGGCAAGTTAATATTGATTAAGATAGGGAGAGGCACTAAACAAACTTGAAGTCATAAAAGGTGAAAAAATAACAACTGTGATTTGATGTCACTTCACACAGAACACAGGCTAAAGGTAGACTAGGGTATGTTGAATGAAAAACATTAAAATTAACATAAAAAAACAGTGGTGTTACTGGCGTAGTCTACTCAGACACAGTTTTCCGCAATGGTCCGTCAGTAACGCGTGACCCACAACACCAGAGATTTGGGTTTGAACACCATGGAACTGGCTGATTTAGCTTAATGTAAAAACCCACCGGTGACCAAACTCAACTTCAAAAAGTGTTTTGCCTTTCAGAGGCTAGTGGAAGAAACATGGGGTGAGCGCCAAAAACAAACAGAGGTGAGAATATATGGTGTTGAACAAAGCTCACCCCCTCTGAAGTGAAACATTTTAAGGGAGCTAGTGCTCCAGACTCTGTGATAGGACCTGAGGTTAACCCACAGACAGTCAATAACATGAACCAGGGCTAATGCAGTCTCTAATTAGGCATGGTTACTCACACATGGACGCACCCACCATCAAAACACTTTGGGGGGGGTTGCCTGCGATCTTGATAATACCACCAGAAATCTCTTGCACTGTCAAAACTGCTGTATTGGCACTTTCAGTCACTTTTTTTTACATTTTCGTCATTTAGCAGATGCTTTTATTCAGGGACATTCCTCTGGAGAATCTTAGGTGTACATGCCTTACCCAATGACACAATGACTGGCAACCTTACGACTACAAGTCAGCCTCCATAACCACTGAGCCATCTGACTTTGCCCGCTGCGCCACCCGAAAATGCCACATAGTCGAAATAAAAACCCTTGTCAAGGCGGCAAAAAAATGTATCCTTAAAGGGGGCCAATTGGAAACCACTCTCTACTTTAAATATTGTTTTTCCTTTGACACCGGCTCCGGCAAGGTGCCCACTATCACTCCTCCAATTTCCAGAAGCACTCCAATGATCTGCATGTTTATTTTCCATTACCTACTTACACATTCCACCGGCAGGGCAGAAGAGAGGGAGAGCAGGCTGCTGATAAGAACTGGGGCCAGGCGCTCCACAGCAGTCCTTCTGACAGAAACTTTCCACCCAGAGGCACAAACCGATCCTCCCTCGGAGGATGGGTTGGAAAGAGGCTCCGTCAAGATGACAGGAAGTGCTATGACTGTACGGCAGGCAGACTCTCCCCAGCTGCCAGTATCCTAACCCTGGAGATAGCGAGATGAGTGGTGCTTTTTATTAAAACAAAGATTCGAGCCACAAGGTTTTACTATGATGGAACATCACAGGGGTTTAGGCCAAGCAGTTCAGTGGTTTGAACTGACCACAGCACATAAACAAATCCTTAATATTGATAGACTCTGGTTTGGCATTTCAAGATGGAGCTCATCCATCAACGAGACCCCAGAGTGACCCCCACACCTAGCCTTTGCTTTAGCTGCCAAGTCTGAAGTCTGCAGTGTGTTAGTCTAGCTCTAAATACGCACCCACCTTTTAACTCACGCATCTAGAAGTGGCCTGTGTTAAAAAGCAGACACAAAGCAGAGCAGTGGAACAAGGCCAAAGCATCAAAAACCCAGAAGCAAGAGAGAATGGAATCCCCCACTGCTAAATAATACTACAAAAATTAAGGGCTTCTGACTACGCAAAAGGTGGGAATCTTTTCAAAACAAATGTTGATTCTTACATCAAAGCCAGGAATAACTCTCCTGGAATATTATGGTCCACTTTCCTACAAAATATGCCTCTTTATAGCAATGCCACCCCCTCATCCCAGAGAACTTGTGTCATTCTCAAACACTACCTCAGGTCCCATTTACATTCCGATAGATTTCAGGAAGAACTTTGAGTTGAGTTCTTGAGCACAGCTCAAGACGAGACAATTGTAGTGTGTAAACTATCGGTCGCGAGATTATGATTTTAAGGCCGATACGATTAACGATTATTGGGACACCAAAAAAGAATTAATTTAAAATGAAATCGGCCGATTATTTTTATTCATGCAGTAAATCTGATTTTAATGATGGGCATAGTGAGATTAGTATTTCATAACTTTTCCTATTAAAAGTGCCACAAAAACATTTAGTCTGTACATTTTGATTGGTGAAAAATTGGTCAACTATCAGTTTTGGTGCTTGCACAACCAGATTAAACGCACATAATCTGAGGTCATTACCGGAAGTACTTGACAAATATTTACGGTTTTCCCAGATTATAACAATGTCGGCATATGTTATTCCATAGGAAATACAGGTCAGAAATCACCGTCTTAAATTATTTTGTTACTGTAGATCCACCGAAATGCAAATGCATTTAGATATTACAGAGTTTGGGATTCTACTGATATGTGCCTGGTAGAGGGTTGTAATGGACATTTTAAATCATAAAATGATAATCAAATAATTACACTATTCCCAGTTAGAATTAATATGGTATATTGTTCCATTTCGTTTAGTGTTAAAAATCCCATATGTACCATCATAACAGAGTATTTTATACTCGCGGCTCACTGACACCCACAAATTATAGACAATATCCTGGACGTCGATTTTGTAGCTCAAACAAAACATCGATGTGGATAATGTATATCATTTGTGGCCGTCATAAAATGGGGGATACTCCCGGGACATCCCTGGTAGAAGGAATGAAACATTCTCTCTTTGCCACCATCACGCAGTATAGGAAAATAAATTATTTTGCTGTTAAACTCAATGTCAAAAATACTGTGAAAACCGTGTTTGAGAGAACTGGCGACTTATATTGCCTGCTAACACAAATGCCTTTTAATTAAATATGGAAATTAAAAAACATGTCTTGTATAGTTTTGAATAGGTATGGTTTGACAAATTAGATGTGCACAACGATTGTGTGTTGGCGAATGGACATATCAATTAAACCAGCACTAGTTTGGTGCCACAACCCAATGTTGACGTTCTGTAGGCTAATGTGATGATACAATAAGGGGAATTTATAAATAATGTAATGCATATACTGTAGCTATAAACTAGTTAACCGTTGTGAAGAGGTTTCAATTTAAAATGGGTTCCATTTCCCTTTTTTGACTCGCTATCGGGAAGAGAGCAGATCGGATAGAAAAAAACATGCAGGTCTTGCTTGAATTTCATGCAACCTCCAAAGGTAGTGCACAAGAACACTTTGAAAGGGCTCACCTGGGACTTTGCAAACAGCCCAGGAGAAATGTGTATTGCGGGGAAATTCTTCATACTATTGCTCAACCATGTCGATTGGAACAACTATAGAGACTGCTAATGTGTCGTCATCATGACATATTCCCACAAAGCATTTTGGGAATCTGCGGCACAAATTTAAGGCACCCATGCTAACTGTCTTTTAATTCAAGTCTTAAATATATTTTTATTTAACAGGCTCATGCACCAGTAGCTCCAACAGTGTTTTACTAGAAAGCGCATTTAGTAAAACCAGTAAACGAGTCAAAGTTTTCACAATTTAACTTATGCATGATGTGTTTGTCTTAGTAAGTTACGTTGGTTTGTTGAATTCTGAATGCATGCAGATAGATGAGAGAGCGAGGAGTGTGGTGCTTAAAACATTAGCATTCCTTTTTTGAACGGACAAAAGTTTTCTTCCCCACATTTACAATCTCCAGGTCCTGGACCCATCCATCTGTACAAAAAACCTGGGCCTGCCTGCTGCAGCGACTTGAAGTTACTGAAAACTTTGTGTGTGTATGCACTAACACCTGGTTTTGAATAATGATTTCATCTTTGTGGGGGTCTCTTTAAAAAGTAGCCTAAGTAGGCGCGGCATGTGTAGATAAATAAATAGCCTAACATTGGACTTCATTTATTTGAGTTCAACGTTAATTAATACAGGAATAGAGAATAAGGAAAACTTAACTCCAGTCGTGGCCAAAGCCGATAAAAAAAAGCTGTTCGCCAGCAGCAGCATCCATCTACTTTCCCGTAATGACGTTAAGCCCGCCCACCGACTCTATGCACGATGTGATTGGCCTGACCAGAATTTGTTTTTTCCAGCTCGCAAGTCCAACGGAAAGTTGCTAGACTGACCCTAGCTGCAAATTAAATTTGCTGCCGCTAGGGTGCGTCTAGATTTCTAGGCTACAGAGAAATGTTCCTTATTATACATAACATCTTCATTTATTTTTGCATATACAGACAAACCTGCCAAGAGGGTTGTGAGTTTTAAAATATTGATATGCATGCACAGCAAATAAAGCGAACAGTGCATCAGTGCCTATAACGTTTTTCATGCATAAGTCAGGCTATGTGATAGAAGACAGTATTCTTTATTGTCATTGTACAAGATACAACGAAATTGGATGACAATCCTCTCTTGGTGTTTTCCAATACAATATTAAGTCATAAATCCAAAATTTAGTATGCAATTTTCCATTGTCTTGCAACCACCTTTTAGTGCACGCTTTCTTGATGCTTGTAAACAGATGCAAGTGACAAGATGACACGTATTGGCCTTTCACATTGTTGTTAAATTTCACATCAGCACGAAGCTGATATTACATTTTAATTACATTTACAAAAAATGTCCATACCGATATATCCTGCATCTCTGATGCTGTGAAAAACCTCTATTGAGGAATCTTTAACTCTAACACTACATAACAACTTACATAACTTTGGTTTACATCACCGTATACAGGGACTAGATTAGGGGCTGGGAACAAGGGATGTGTACACAAAGCAACTTTACCAGCCGCTTGGCCTGGAAGGTGTAGACTATAAACTGACTTGTTGCTATAGCTAGTATGTTTACTTCAAATCTAAAATGGTTCTCTCTATGAAAGAAATGGTGGCAAAGCAGTGAGATGATGTATTATTCAGGAGCTCTGAAAGAATCACAACGACAACACGGGGCTGTGCAGAGGGCTGTAATGTCACTTCAAAAGCATGCACTTGGACTACCCAAGACACAGGAGCCAGTTTATATACAAATGTAATCTACCTGCTCAAGTGATCTTAAATACATTTCAGCAAATCTGTTGTGCAAAAACCCTTTATGTGACTATTCAAGGACAAATGTTGGACAAATGCAGAGGCGCATATGGGAAATTCACCAACTTTTGTGATGTAAAATACATTTGGTTTAACATATTCAGTGAACATATGGTAGCAATTTGCTAGGGTAGACTCACTGACTCGGTTTGAAGGTCTGACGGAGTGTGTAAGCTTAGGCATTTTCTGCCCCCACTCACTCTCAAACATAAACAAAAGACTGAACTTGTGTTCCACTGATCAGCTCATAGTCTCCTTGTATATATTTTCATAGTGTGAACTAAGACGTATTTTTAGGCCAAACAGATACTTTATAAATTAAGAAAATAAAGAGAAATATCATTCCACAAAATATAATTCTAAATCTTCCCACCTCCCGACAGCCTTCATGACATTCATGGTAAGCTCACAGATGTCTGAACCTCCACCATATGCAATCAGGTCCTTTCTTGCCCTTATTCCTCCTGTCATTAATCACATCAGCAGACAGCTCCAATGACCCAATATGTGCCTGCAATTAAGAGCCAGGAAACCACCTGATTGGCTAGCTCTGTCTGCCAGGAGAGGTCATGGGTTAATCTCCTTAGAGGAGGGAGAGGTTTATAATCAGGTTTTGGGGGAGATGATCACCGGTACTCTCTGCAGAGAAACAAACCTTTATTTGTTATGTTAAAGAAAAGGAGTCAGAAACCAAACAGAGTTGCATTCAACCAAAAGCATGCAGCCCCATTACATCTTACACAATGGATGGTGCATAAATTGTCACAAGCACAATCCAGAGCAGGAGTCATCTATGAGCAACTAAACTACAACAGTTGTATTTAGATAAGACTTGCTGCAAGATGTGTGTCTACTCTAACCTTTTACAGTATAAATGGGTGAAATTGTATAATGGTTGCCTGTCACCAGTTCCCCTTGGATACTCCCTACATCAACGCATGGCTCAGCTGGAGAGGTGCAGTCTTTGAATCCAAGTTGCGGGGTTCAAACGGGGCTCGGTGTAACTGCAATCTTTCTAGTTTTTAACATTGGTGGTCACAACCTTTGTTGTATTGTTGGCTAAAATAACCACGCCCCCAGCCCCTGACGTAAGCAAAGACTTGACAAAAGAATGGTTCTAGACCAGCAAAGAGTTGGTGCCGCTCTGGAACCAGTTTTCCTGGCAGCGAGCCTGTTCTTTGGCTATCGCAACAGAAAGAACAGGTTCAAAATAGGCACCGGAACTGAACTATTCCAGTTCTTTCTTTGGTCGAAAAATATTTGGTTTTTGACCCGTTTTATCAGTCAAATTTAGCATGAGGATTTAGTAGAAAACTAAAATCTATGTATAATTAATTAAATATATATATAAATGGGGACATCAAATATGACGCAGTATTTAAGATGTGAAATGACAAATTACATTAAGTGACATTAAGTTATTGAATTCTTACTAAGTGTAAATAAAACCATGTTTTATGCTATTGAGATGTATATTGGGGAAATACTTATTTCAAGGATGCAACACTAACTTAGCTAGCTACCGTAACAAGCTATAAGAAACCTAGCTATGTTGACCACTTACTATCAGTGTGTTCTTCATTGTCCACGTAGCTACAGTAGCTGCATAAAGCACCTAAACTTATTTTGAGTTTGTGACATGAGGTGGTCTATTCAGCAGCAGCGCACTTTAGCCGACAGAGCATGAGAGAAGACGTATTTATACTGCAGATCTACACGATTCATGTGGATGTCCTATTTAGAAATTTTGCCAAAAGGTGACAAGTTTGCACCCCTGCAGACAGCTGAGAATCAGACAGGGGCTGCATGTTAACATTTACATTTTAGTCATTTAGCTGACGCTCTTATCCAGAACAACTTAATGAGTACAGGGACATTCACTTAGAGCAATGAATTGAACTGGCAACCTTCTGACTAGTCTGACTCCCTAACCACTGAGCCATATACGCCCTCCACCTTATGGCCGAGCTTTGTGAGCATCACACTTCACTGCAAGTACAGACAACCTGTTGTCATGACAACTGCTGTAGTCTGTCTAGGCCCTATGATAGACAGCCAGAGAGAGCAGCCTTACCTTACTGGAGGCTCCATGGTGAAGGGACATGTTAAAGACTGATGTAAGGGGCAGTGTTTGTGCTGGGTGTCATTCAGATCCATGGGTATAGAGGAGACAGAGGCTGGACACAGAGCTCCAGCATGGCACCATGCACACCTGGGCAGGAGAGATCACACAGGAGATCAGTCACACAGCAAGCAAATGGGATAAGGTGCCTTCAGGCTTTGTAATGAACCAAAGTTGATGTCAACGGCAGATGGGTAAGCGCACAAGGTCGGGTATGCTATCGATACCCTACGTAGAGCCTGGAGATGTCTGCATGGACATAAAATCTTTAATTTGGCCAAACAAAGTTTACTGTATTTTATTTGGGCCCTGCACACACAAACCCTATGGGCCAATAAAGCAGGGTTAAGGAGGCTGAGGGGGTTGCTGGGCAACCTGAGCGGTGCGGAGGTATCAGATGACTGGGCAGGAGCCACGGCGCAGTGCTGTAGACTGACTGTCACCAGGGCCGGGAGCCCAGGGACCCATACACACTACCACTTCACTGCAGCCCACAACTAAGCTCTAACAACTTTAAGTCATTATCAATGCCTGTTCGCTGTGTGAGGAATTAGCACCACTTCAGCATCTTGAATGACAGCAGGAGAGAATTTGTGCTCCTCTACGACACGTGTAGAGAGGAATAATTGTATGCCTCAATTTAAAGAAAATATAAATGAAACTACTGGTAGAACACCACCAGGCAAATTGTAAGTCTGATTCATAGAAGTATTTCTGTTGAATATGGGAGCAGATTTTTGCTGTTGAGAACAGATAGGCTATTTCCTCTTTCACAGACCCGGTTACAAAGTTGATATTGAAATAATGAAAAAGCAATTAATATAAGAATGTTACCCTACACAATGTAGTGTTTTGTTACACACAAAAGCACCACCTAAAATTCATGATAATTAAAGACAGTACTGTGATGGCTGCATTGCAATATCTGTTGAAATGGGAAAGAAATAAAATGTAAAATAAAAAAAATAAAAAAAGATTGGCTGTTGAATGTATTAGTTTGTAACCCCACCCACCAGCCTGCTTTGTCCTGGACAAACACTAGGTAATTTTGTCCTCCAATATAGAGCAGTTCAGTCTTCTCTCCAGCATGGGGACAGATGGGAATGTGATCCAAATTGTAAAATGGTGATATGTGCAGTATGGCTTGGCAGAGTCCTATAATAGAAAATGAATTAACTGTTGTCTAATGTGTCTAACTAAAAGCTACCATGTTGGCTACAGAGAGAAAATGTTGTAATTTTAAAGCATATTTCTTGGAATTATTCACATTGCACCATTGATCTAAGATGAAAAGTGCAGGTTTGGTTTGTGACTGTCCCAGACACTTCAGAAATACAAATACATTTGGAAAGAAACAGGAGCAAACCTAGCCACAAACACCAACCATTCCCATGCACTAAAGAATTGAGGACAAGTTACATAAAAAAGGCCAGCTGAAAATCTAGAGTGGTAATTTACTACGATCAAAATGAAACCATTAAAGATCCAAAAACAAGTTGAGCACTCTTTTTTTAAAGTGTGGCAGCAGATCAGCTGTACTCATCTGTTTACAATAAGCCTCTGGACTCTGGATCTTCTCACAAGGCCAAGGTCACTCGAGGGTGCAGCCGATAATTGGCAACTAACAGGGCTGGCTATTTTTAAAGTCCTGAGAGCATGCAGGAATATATTCTGAGGTTGGGAGCTGTGTCACAGCGTAAGGGCATGGCTCTGGAGAGAGCTATTTTGAGTAGAAGCAACAACGCAGAGAGAAATGCAGGAAATGCAGGGACAGGGAAGAAACTAGACATGTTGTAGCACTGCTTTTTAGGTTGGATGCCATTAGACATACTAGTAAAGGAACATGTTAAAGTGGACATTCAATCACAGTGATTGTAATGTGTACATCAGAGTTCATGAACAGACTGGGCAAAATCTATTGCTTCAGAATTGTGAAAAACATCACACTCCATGTCATGTTATGCAAATTCCACACAGTCCTGTGTTAATGGTGCTAAACTGTAGTCTCTGACTGGATAGCTGTGTAACCTGACATTCATCCCACACAGTACTATGGGCAGGGTTCAAAGGAACTTCATCCACCAGCCAAACGGCTATTCAAATTTAACCAGCCACTCAGTAGATTATTATTGTTTTTTTGGTTGGTGAGTGAAGCTAATCTACCAGCCACCTGCATATTTTACCAGCAATTGGTTGGTAAATGGTGCTAATTTTGAACCCTGGCTATGGGTTAGTGGTGCTCAACTGTAGTCTGTGACTGGACAGCTGTGGAACCCGACATTCATCCATGCTTACATCATGGAAGATAACTGCCATAGCAGCCTGCCACTGACACTAAAACTAATACTAAGAGATCCACAGTGTCACAGCAGATAACAATATTTAATTTTTAAGCATTTTTGCACAGATACAAACTAAAATAAAAGTTAAATGACCACTTCACAGATACAAACTTATTTAGAAAAATTGAAAAGCAAGATCTTAACATCAACACCAAAATCTACTACGGCACACTGTGAAAATACATAATGTGGTGTGCATTTCTATGGAGCAGATTTAGGGACAATTATAAATATATATACTTCATGAAAAAACACAAAATGTATATTTTATGTACCAAAAGGGTTTCCCAATTGGGTTTCCAGATTTTGGGGTTCTTTGTGAAAGAACATTCGTTTTTCACGCTAATGATTACGCTAATGATTTTTACTTCATATAGTTGTATCAAACACATTCATCTGCACAGACCCTTTTTCTCCAGTTGACGCTCCGCTCACGCTAGTTCTACCCTGTTCTCCCTGAGTGAGAGAGTTGACAGATGAGCCAGTGTCAACTAAGTACTTCAAATGATTTAGAAACAAAGACAAATTATAGAATTTATTATCCCTCTGAGAACCATTCAGAGCATTATTAAGAAGTGGAAAGCATATGGCACCACCAACACCTTGCATAGATCGGGCCCTCCCTCCAAACTAGATGACCGACGGGAAAGACATTGATCAGGGAAGCTACCAAGAGGCCAAAGACAACTTTGAAGGACTTACGGAGATTGTGCATGTGACATCAATCCCACAAGCTTTACACAAAGCTGGCATGTATGGCAGGCTGACAAAAAAGTAGCCTCTTCTGAATAAGGTCCATAAGAAGTCTTGTTTGTGCTTTGCAAAAAAAACACTTAGAAGATTCTAATGCCATGTGGCAAAAATGTTGTATGGTCAAATGAGATTAGGACTTAACGTTTTGAATTGAACTGCAAGCGTTATGCTCTGCAAAAACTAAACAAAGCACACCACCCAAAATACACCATACTTATTGTGAAACATGGTGATGGCAACATTATGTTGTGGAGGTGTTTCTCTTCAGAACGGGCTGGCAATTGGTCAGGATTGAAGGGAAAATGGATGCTGCCAAGTACACAAATTCTTGAGGAAAACCTGCAACCCTCTTCTAGAGAGCTGAAGATGGGCAGGTGGTTCACCTTCCAGCATAACAACAATGCTAAACACAGCTCCAACAAAAAAATATGCAGTGGTTTAAGATTAGGAAGGTGAATGTCCTAGATTGGCCAAGTCAGAGCTCTGACATAATTCCAATTGAAAAGCTGTGGATGGACTTCAGTTAATCGCAGCTCACCACAAAATTTTACGAACTCTAACAATTCTGAAAGGAAGAATGGGCAATCATTCCCAGATCTAGGTGTGCAAAGCTAATAGAGACATATCCACAGACTGATGGCTGAAAATAAAGCAAAAAAAACTGCTTTACGAAGAATTAAATCATAGGACTGATTGATCACTTCAACTCTGTTAGTCTAGTTCTTTTATGTTTCCAAACGGTTGTCTTTTTAACATGACTTGTTAATATTATTAATGTTGTAAGGCAGAATGTGTAAATAAAGAATTCTGATTTCAGACTGAGACAAAAAGTGGACTATTACAAAGGGGTTATTATTATTTTCTATAGGCACTGAATATGGCATGACTACATGCACTATGCAGTGCTTTGTTACAAAAAAAGCAGTAAGCACAGCCTAAAATGCATCATCAGTTGGACAGGCACATTCACATACTATATGACAAACACTGTGGATGCACAACATGTGGTCTTCATTGCAATTCCGGTTCTAATGGCAAAATAAGATCTGCATAGTGTAGGGATTAATTGTCCCACTTACATAAATAAAAAAAGAAAAGTTCAAACAATACTATAAAATACATGTTCTACAGATTGGTCACTAAAAGAGAAAGTAGCTAGTTCTGTTTTTACTATGCAAAATTATACACAATGCACTTTTCAGGGACAAAAAAAATGTAACATCAGGAAATAATTTTATGTCAATCAAATCATGTCAAGCTACATTTGTGCATGCAGTGTGATTATCTGCCACCTGGGGACAAGCCACTTCATTGAAAAAAGTACCTAATGCTCTAAGACATCCACCTCCTCAACTATTTAGTAAAAATAAAATGCATCATTCTGTTTGAAATGCATGCAAATTTAAAGAATGTAAAGACGTGTTCTTCAGTGAAGCAGTGCTGATTAGGGACTGCGTGACAGACATACTGGTGGCCTGTGCGTTTATGATCACACGTAATACGCTAGGTGTAGTGGACAAAGCGCTCAACCTGATACCAATCTGTCAAACTCGGAAATCTTGCTAAAAGAATGTATTGACACATTTCATGCTCTAACGCAAAACAATTTTGTATAAAATAACAAATATCACAAATCCTCTTAAACTAACTATGCCTATTTCAAAGGCTTGAGCTTCCAGCCACCTAAGGTTTTAGCCTTTGGCAAAATTAGGTTTTGATTGGCTAATTAAGTTCTGCGTTGCATTATGGTTTTTGCAATTCTTTGTGATCTTACCCTCAAACTAAAACAGCAGAAATACTACAAGATAGTATTTGTTTTGATGTATTTAAATCACTACTCGCAAGCATGCACTTTTTTTCCGCTGTTTTCGCACATCTATTTTTAGTCGCATATAAAAACAACTGTCACACTGTACAACCCCAAGTCAGTCGAACAGAGGTTTTCAACCCATGTGCCATGGCACACTTAAGTGCCGTGAGGACTCCCCAAGTGTGCTGTGATTTTTTTCGAAATTTATGAAGCTTTGTTCATAACATTCTTTTCGCTCTTCAAGGAGGATTTCTTAAGCTGATGCGTTGGAGTGGAGACAAATCTGTCTCACATGTGCTCAGATCATGTTGAATCCTCCGATCGGATTGGACAGTGAAGCAATTAAGATCACACCTGCAGTTGACAAGTGCACAAATCTATGCCACTGTAAACACTTATTTGTACCCAAATGTCAAGCACAAACCCATATAAAATGAAGTTACGTTTTGCCACATATTTACACAAGTAGGCTAATTGGATAAACCATACCTAGGACCTTTTGTTTGTTTGATTGCAGTTCAGTGAGTAAAGTTTGCATGGCCCCAGGAGAATTGACAAGGCAAAGGATTGCATACAAAGGTAAGATGTTTTCAGGTTGTGTAATCCCTGTAATGCTCAGCTATATTTAATTCAAACATCTATCTTTTGGTGTTTACTAATTTATGTTTGGAAACTAGAGAGATATAGAGAAAGTGAAAGATAGTCATGTGTAGACCAGAGGCATTTGAGTTCAATAGCATATAAAGTAATGTTTTTGGTCTGCCAAGTTTGAATTACCACGCAAAACTTGCGCTAAGATGTCTGCATGTTTTCTGAGTTGAATGTAATGCAAGAGGAATGGTTTTAAGAAACACCGCCCAACTACAGCAGCTTCTATTTGGCAGTGTGCGCTTCGTTTCAATTGTGAGTGTTTGTCGGATCAGGCTGTGTGTGCGTCAAGTGTGTGTGAGTGTGAGAGAGTCAACCTGGACTCTGGTTGATGTGCGTATGCGTGAATGTCAGTGTGCTGTATGTTATATAGGATGTACGGTTTGCTAGTCAGGGACTAAATGTCAGAATCAGAAATACAATTTATAAAGCCTATTGTTTCCATTATATTCTTTATATGAAACTGCTTAAATCTACTAATATTTAAACGTGCAATATGTAATTATTTGCCGCCAGGGGGCTCTCAATCAAAACAATAGCAAAAGATATACTTGGATGACGTCGGGAGGTTGCGTGGGATCATGGGTTTTGTTATGGTTCGGAAGGTTCGTCAATGACAACCTTCCAATCTAGCATCTCCGGCAGAAAAAATGTTCACTGACAAAGTAATGTATTGTTAAAAATATTATAACTTTATTCACGTTATGTTTGGCGGCTCCCTGGATCTTATAACAACTAGAGTAGTCACAGGTTATATAACGCCATTTACGGGCGACAAAATGAAACGTCCCGTGTCTTCGAATTATATTACAAATTTCTCTGGATTTGAAAGTTAGTGGAAACATTTAGGATAATGTAAGTACACAACTAAGAAATATATATATGTATAGTGATGTTTGCTTTTAATGTAAAGTATGTATTTTGTTATTGTTTTAATTGATATTACATATTGTACCTTAACATGTTTTTTTCTTGCCTTAAACTACGTTGAATAAACTTAATAGTTGTTGTAAACTGAATGTTCAATCTGTTCTTTCTTCAGCAATATTTGTATTAACTGACAACCGGTACCTAAAGCTCTGGAAGTTTAAGAGACCACTGCAAAAAGAAAGTTCCTCTGGTTTTACAATTGACAGGTATGTGTGTGTTTGGGTAAAGTGAACATGTTTGTTTGAACTAGTGACAACATTTCTCCCAAATTCTAAAGAGGTTGCCATTAAGAGCATTTATGGTATTTACAGAAAATGACAACTGGTCAATATAACAAAAAGGTGCAGTGATGTCAGACCTTGGATAATTAGAAAATGTATTTGTGACAATGCTTCACTATATGCAGTGATTTGTAACTCACAAAAGCATGGCCTAAAATGCATAAAGGGTTTTAAAAATGGACAGGTGCAAGCTCATTCACAAACACTGAAAGCACAACTCGTCACGTCCTTATTGGTATTCCTGCTCAAATGGCAAAACATGCACCTAATAGTGTAGGATATTGTCCAATCACAAATCATTTTTACACAAAACATTGTCCAAACATATCAAATGGGACAACATTTATTTCAACAAGTTGGAGAGATTTTTTCCCCATAATAATAAAAAAACAGTCATGCTTGATGGTGTACAAAGTAACACTGTTTAGCCTTTCAATGTTTGATAGAATCCCCTTACGAACATAGCAAAGCATACTCCAGAAACTACTTAGACTTACTTGTACATAGATGCTAACTATGGCCTGCCTTTTGCCCAGAGGCTTGAAAAAGGAAGTAAAGCATCGGGAGATTCCATCGCTGAAGTTAATTCCTTTGGCTTTAGCAAAACCCACAGAGTGGCACGAGCACAGCGAAATGTGTGGCGGCTCGGAGGAGCGACTAATGCCATCAAAGTGAACGATCAGCCATAGCTAATTGAAATTAAAGACCATAGAAGGGGAGGGAGCAGCGCTACGCTCTGGTCACAGGACGCTCTGTGTGGGAATGTGTACGGGTCTTGTGCGACCTCAACACAGGCTAACAGCAGCTTTCCACCTCTCTCAAAAACTCTCACCTTAGAAAAGTCTGTCAGCTTCCTAAACATAAAAACAGCATCCTGTCAATTACCTTCTTTTTTCTGAAGCCTTAAATTACAACTTTTCACATTTCCTTTGTTGTGTTAACAAACCAGAAAGGAAAAGTACGCATTGCTTCAAGCCACCCCATTTGATGGGAAAATCACCATCACCTACTAGTATTAATGAATCAAAATTTACCAATAAAGATGAGATTTACATTGTAGAGCATGAACGTTGCCATTGAAAGCAATAAACTACAGAATGTATATCACAGGGATGCTAACTCCTGTTCCTGGAGATTCTCTCCAGGGATCAACATCAACGATGGCCCGAGGAGAGTAAAAAGTAACATCGGGCCAGTACACAGTCACTTGCCCTACTGGGCCAGTGCACAATTTTCCCATTTAAATGAATTAATTACCCGTGTTAATAGGTTTTCCTTGTCACTCCTCCCACTTCAATTTTTGCTTGAAGTCTCATTAAAACATCTGGCATATGCACCTACTTCTCCCTCGTCAATGTGGCAATGTCAGTGTTGTCTTTTTGAACAATAATATTAAAGGCTCTGTTTTGTCGCATCATAAGTTTAGGATGCATTTGAAACTGTTTCTGAGAGTTGAAAATGGCAAGGGAAACATGTACTACATGCCATGTTATGAGTAGGCCTGTAGCAGTTATTACATAATCGCCAAATAGCAATTATTTTTAGCAGACAGCATTTTTTATGCAATTATTTAGATCCTCATGCTTCCTTCCAATTTAAAGCATTTTGATCGTTTTGTAAACATCACAACACATAGAAAGTAAATTAGGGATATCAGTTGAATGTCTCCCATATGGTTGCAGTGCATTTGACAGCTCTGGGAATTGGGGAATGTTATGCAGCTAACTTAAAGACAGGTGTTTTATACTTAATTTTATGACAAATTATTTTGTTATTGTTTTGCAATGCAATCTGAATGTAATTTTGGCTGAATATCATTAGACTATGGCTTCTCCGACTCTGCTCGGCCTTGGACCTCCAGCATGAGGCAGTAAATATTGGCATGGTGCCGTCTGTGATTTGGGTTAGTCAGATTATCTACATTGCCATGTTGCTCTCCAGCCATGCCTTGTGTCTGGATCAGAGGCCTGTAAATTAAATCACGGAAGTATAGTTGGTGAATGTAATCATCCCACGCATGATCTAACTAAAGTCTTCCTTGTTGGATGAGCAGTGTGAAAAAGAAAAAAGGGTGCCGCAGTTGGATGAACCATGCGAGTTCTCTATCCTGCCTTCTCTGTCCATAGGAGTTGCGGAGCTGCCAACAAGGCATGGTTAGATGGAAACTGGGAAAAGTTCAACAAAAATAAAAAGACAAACTCATTTCCATTGCTAATTTATCCCCAAAAAAAACACTCAACAAAAGGGCAACCTTTTTACAAGCAGCCCATTGTAAGTTTCATCCAGGTTATCTAAAATTATAATTCTCTTAAAAATGCTTTATGGAAGCATCATGTTTCCTTATTGTATATTATATTTTTTTTATAAAATCAAGTGTCATTGTAATGTACATTGTCTTGCTTTAGTTAGGCCTACACGTGTTATAGAATGTGCAGAACAGAGACAGGTGATACATCACAACACTTACGCAAAAACAACCTCAGCGAAGAACATCTGGCTGCTTCTAGGGATGCTCATTTCGGGTAATTTTCCCGACCGACAGTACGAGCCATACGTGGGGTTAGTTGACAGGAAATATGTAGCCATACGTGGGGTTAGTTGACAGGAAATATACAGCCATACGTGGAGTTAGTTGACAGGAAATATACAGCCATACGTGGGGTTAGTTGACAGGAAATATACAGCCATACGTGGGGTTAGTTGACAGGAAATATACAGCCATACGTGGGGTTAGTTGACAGGAAATATACAGCCATACGTGGGGTTAGTTGACAGGAAATATACAGCCATACGTGGGGTTAGTTGACAGGAAATATACAGCCATAC
>JACXGM010008547.1:6497-28979 GCA_016801145.1 Umbra pygmaea | reverse complement strand
TCTGTCTGTCTCTCTCTGTCTGTCTGTCTCTCTCTGTCTGTCTCTCTCTGTCTGTCTGTCTCTCTCTGTCTGTCTGTCTCTCTCTGTCTGTCTCTCTCTGTCTGTCTGTCTCTGTCTGTCTGTCTGTCTCTCTGTGGGCTTTTCAAACCCATTTCCTGTCCCTCAAAGTATTAAACCTCTCTTTTGGAAAGTAACGATTAAAATTTTCTATAAGCGCTGTCAGATGGGTTTGAATAAGGTCAGTCATGCGGTTTTTACCGGTGTCAGTCACCCCATTTTCTTCAATGTGCCACAACATGGTGGGAAACATAGTGGCTGGGTTTGGGCCTACTATGTCTCTCAAGCCACAGCTTCAGCGACTTTTAGAATGCAAGCATCTGTTCCCAGTTTCTGAAAACATCATCATCGTGTCCTTGCAATTTCAAATTCAGTTTGTTTAGTAACGAAAATATATCTGCAAGTTATGATAGTAAGATTCCACTCATCAGTAAACAAATCAGCAAGAGGAGATCGCTTCTCAAGTAGGAACGTGTGTATTTCATTTTTGAGTTCATATACTCTGGTAAGCACTCTACCTTTGGACAGCCAGCTTACATCTGTGTAGAACAGTAAGTGTGTGTGTTCTGCACCCATATCCGAACACATTACATCAAAAAGCCGGTTGTTGAGTGCGCTGCTTTTAATAAAATTGTCAATTTTCACCACCTATTTTAATGCACTGTCAAGATCGGGGGGCATTCCTTTTGCTGCTAATGCCTCTCTGGATGAAGGAGTGATTCCAGGTTATTTCTTGCCCAGCTGCCTCCTGGATTAGTTTCACAACTCCGCAGTTTTTCCCTGTCATGTTCGCGGCCCCATCACTTTTAATTCCCTTACAATTAGTCCATTGAAGTCTGCACTTAAGTCTGCACATAGTTATTTAGTTAAGCAAATATTTGTTCACCTGTCGTAGTAGTAGGAAGAGTCAAGCAGCACAAAATATCCTCCATAAAATCATTTCCCCAGGCGTATCTTATTACAACGTTGCTTGTTTATGTGTCTGAAACATCTATACTTTCATCCATTTGGATGGAGAAATTGACTGCTGCTTTTAATCGAGAAATAAGTTGCTCTTCGAGATTATTTGAAACATCATTGATTTTTCTAGAAACAGTGTTGTCACTGAGGGGGATTCATTTTAACGTATTAGCTGGCTTTTCGTCCATCACTGCGCTAACCATGTCTATAGCTGAAGGCAGGATTAATTTCTCTGCAACAGTGTGGGGCATTTTCTCTTTAGCTACACGGTACGAAACCATATAAGAGGCTAACTGTGCTTTCTCATTCAATGTTGAATTATTACTAAGGACCTTAGCAGAAGACCTCATCGCTTGTGCTTTCCTTTGAAAAAAGTCCTGTGGTTTTCCTGCCAGCTCGGTGTGATGAGTATTTAAATGCCTTTTTAATTTGGATGGCTTCAGACTCGCGTTTGCAAGTTTTTCCCCACATACCACACATACAGGTATTGCATCCTGGTTTAGATTAGAGCAATTACCGAAACCAAATTTTAAAAAATCGTCCTTGTATCCTCTCGGCCCTGATTTCCTTTTCTTTTTAGCTGGCTCACCTCCACTTGAGGCTCCAGCATTACTGTCAGGGGATTGATCTCAAGGTGTTCGGCATGTAGCTCAGCAGGAATAAGCGAATGGACAAACGCAAACTGAATTTACAATTTGATGTATATTTATTTACACATTTCCCTCAAACCGTGGAAGTTCGATTTGACATTTGTCACTGATGTGACATTGAAAAACACTGCACTAGAGGATGCCGGGCCCTCGTGACACCTTCATGGAGTCTTTTATTTACAGTTTACAGAAACATCCACACCAGTAGCCAGCTTGAGGTCATTTTGTATCTCTATGCTCTTGAGATTACTGGGAGACACAGCAAATCTTCTTTAGACGGCATGCATGGATGTGCCATCCTGGAGGAGCTGGACTACCTGTGCATCCTGAATTGGCTGCAGGTACTGCCTCATGCTACCAGTTGTGACAAGGACATTAGCAAAACACAAAACTGAAGAAGAATCATTCAGGAATGAGAGAGCAACTGTCTGTGGCTACCACCTGCAAAACCATTCCTTTTTTGGGGGTTGTTTTGCTGTTGCCTCTCCAGTGCACCTGTTATCACTTTTATTTGCACCTAAACAGGTGACATTGATTCACAATCGCTTATGCTTCCTAACTTGACAGATTGATATCTCTGAAGTTTAATGACTTGGTGTTATACTATGATTGCGTGTTCCTTTAATTCTTTTGACTTATGTAATATAATAATGGGTAAGAAGATTCATCGTGACACATGGACAATTCCCCCCACACCCCAGAGTGATGATGGCTAATTGAAATCACCTAAAGATAATCCTAGCTCTGCTAAAGGCACCGACAAGACCCGATCAAACCTAGACTGTGGTGGTCAGCTGGCCAGGGCGATTTGACTGTCTCTCAGCTGTCTTCTCTTTTTTTCATATCCGCTTTGTCTCAGTGGAGGAACGCTAAGCGGTTTCCTCTAGGCCCCTCCCCCACTCCTGTCAGCACTTTAACCAGAGCACGCTCCCATCTCTTCATCTACTTCCTCCATCCTTCCATCAGTCTGAGAGTATAGAAACTCCACCAGCTGTGCACTGCCCATGCTCTTCCCATACAATGTGGACTCTCAGCCAATCAGGTCATGTTTACAGGAAATGCTTAACACCAAGAAGCCTGCAGTCAATACACCCCTTCGTCCTATATCTTCAAAAGACATCTGCATGTTTATACATGTCGGACAGTTTACCCGCAGAACTGTTAGCGACTCACCCTGTCTTTACTATCGCTGCTGAAGTCCTATCCAATTCACTTACTTTGCTTCAGGCATGTTTCAGTGTTGCACAGTATAGAGATTTGATACCTAACCAGTTTTCCTCTTCTAACAGGAAACACTCTAAATGGTTATCACTTATGGTGTGTGGGCTCTTTGGTAGAGTAAATAGCTAATTCAAATGTACTTACTGTCTCTATCAATAAAGCATATTGACATTTACGGTAAAGAGAATTTAAACATGAAAAAGACAATTCATTGAATGTGTAAGAACTTAGCCAGAGTGATTTTCTTTGCCCCTTATACTGTTTTTCCTCTTCTGGTATTTAAACTCCACACCTGAAGCAGGTATTATTCTGCAGACTTACTCCACCAAATGTTTGAGTTTCACAGAGCTGCATCTATGGACACTGTTGACGATCCAAAACATTTAGCTTCACACTTTCCCTCTGCTTAGCATATAAGTGCAAACACATTTTTTGTGCTTATTTGACCAGGCCTGCTGATTTTAATCTTCGCTAACTACGATGATTTCCATGCTGCTTGGGGTGATATTGTGAACACTTATATCAGAGTGTGATTAACCTCAGCAGCCACAGCTGGTAATTAGTCTAACAGAAACCCACTATGGTTAGTACTATGCCTATAGTCTTTTTAAATTAAGAAATATGACTCAAGGAGTGTGTGATATATGGCCAATATAATTATGCTAAGAGCTGTTTTCGAACAGTACTATGAAGGCAATATATCACAAACCCCTGATATTGCTATTATAAACTAGTTACCAGTTATTAGCCAATCTGCCTTTACGATTTAGAGCAGCAAGTTTGGAATAATTAATACATTTTGCATGGTTAATGCTGTTGTCGTGGTGCTTTATTTCTAATTATGTTTACCCTCCTGTGCCCACTGTACACACATACACTGTGTGGCTTTTCCTATCAGCTCTCATTAGATCACATGGCTGGGTCTCTAGTGGAGCCAGACAGCACGGTTCGGTTCCCAGCTAGAGTCACCGCACTGCAGTCCTCAAGGCCTTTGATCCCTGTCTGGGCTTCTGGGCCTCTTCCCACCATCACTGTTCACCTATTGTATCTGAGTAATCTCTTCCCCAGACACTTCCGCCCAATTCGCGAAGAGTCTGGTGGACTGTTGCTTTACATGTTAGCCTTTTGCCCGAAATCGGCGGCCCCAATCAATCGGTACTACCTGAACTACAGTATGAATCTTTCTCTAAAGCCTCCCCATATGCCCATTGAATTTAGACACACCCTGCAGTGATAATATTCAGTACATTTAAACAATGCCAAAATAAAATGTTGTTTCATTATGTCCCTGTCTGAAGGCCAACATCGATAGGAAAGCGTTCCTGGCTCATAAGGGCAATAGAGCCTGGGGACAAGGTTAGTGTCTGATAGGAATGTGTTCCGGGCAGATACAGGCTTTCAAACCTGGGGATGAGGTTAGTGTCTGACTGAGTGACTGAAAAAGGCCTCTAGAAAAGTATTTGGGTGTCATTGCTGAGCTACTATATACACTGCATGGATGGTCATGACAAAACATTTATAAATTAATAAAATGCTTATGTAAACTCTGTTTTGTATGAAAGACATTCCAAATAAATGACAAAAACCAACACGTGATGTACTGCTGTTGTTATTTTAAACAAAGTGATCAATTCAACCACTCGATTAACAGCTTTAACTTGGAGTAAACGTCTCTTTTAGCCACTATTCAGTCTCTGAAATCTGAGTGATTTTTACCTACTCCTTCCTACTGAACTGAACAAATTAAGGTTTGAGGAGATTTTGGCATGTACTGCCTGCTTCAGGTTCTGCCACAGAATTTTGATTTGGATTAAGGTTTGACCAACAAGAAACATCTTCTGTCCCATCAGCCATTCTTTGGTACATGGATGTTTTGGGTCATTTTGTTGAAAGACCCATTTTCAGCCCAGCTTTAGCTTCTTGACTAATGGCCTTATTTTACATTCAAGAATCTCATGGTTTCTGAGTGGACATCCAGAAACCTTCAGGTCCATTTGGTCTCTGGCAAAGTTAACATGGGCAGTCTGGTTGACACCAGAGGCTTTTTCCTAGCAACTCAAATGAATGCCTTTTTGATTTAATGTTCTTATTGTTGAAGCATGCACAGTAACCTGACATGCAGCATGTTCTGATGTTATGTTTGAGTTGACATTTACCTGATTTTAAACAAATTCCTCTTAAATGTTGTTTTACCACTACATACACGATTTCCTGTAGCCCACATGGAGTTGGTAAATATTGGTACAAACCTGTAATTTCACATAAAGACTGATTCTGATGGATAGAAAATGTCAAGGTGCACACTAAAACAATCTGTAATTTCATAATGGGTTCACCTACGTTCAAACAGTACTGTATACATCTTTCAGTGTTGAAGTATTTGCAGACTTGCAGCATTTGCAGTGTGAGCCACGATGCAATGAAGGGCTGAGTCAATCAATTCATCAGTGGATTATTTGACCATGCCAGCGTGAGGACTTAAACCAGGATGTAAAGGTCAATGCTGAGTCACTTATCTTAGTCACTAAAATCAGTCTTGATCAATTCAGTCACTAGTTTCTTTCTGCCTATGAAGAGCTATGGATGTTGATAGCATGCCAGCCACAGGTTTTTTCCTCTCATGTTGACAGTGTAGCACTACACCTTTGCCAGTGCTTACTGAACACCCGTACCCCTGCAGCTTGACGGGGATGGAGTTTTAACTTGTGTCTTGAAGGAAGCTTTGTTTCTCTCTTCCAGTGTAGTAGATTAGGGGCTGTTGGTGAGGCACTTCTATTGTAGGGGCAGTGCCTGACAAAGCAGCACTAAGCTGTACAGACTGCTCATTGTTGTTGTTGTTGTTGTTTAAATATGGCATAGATTATTTGCCGTGCCTAAGACTTGCTCTTAAATCCCGTTTACATTCTGATGGATTTCAGCAACATTTTCGCATCCTCTCAAGCACAGCTGCAGAGACACAATTGTTGTCTGTAAATGTGCGGGTCTCTTGAATTCCACGCGACCTCCGGAGGTAGCGCACGAGATGATTTCAACAGCCAAAGAGAAATGTCATCTTGAGTCATGACAATGTAAATACAAACAGTATGGAAATGATTTTGTCTCGAGCAAACTTTAAAATGTTGCTGAAATCAATCCAAATGTAAACACGCTCTTAGCTGTGGTGTAATGGCCTGTCCACATCTCTGTCCCTGGTCCTGAGGCTGGCCTGCACATCAGTTATTGCTTTGCAGCACGTTAGTGTACCACACTGAGCGGGGTTGGGGGAGTGTTCTGCATCTTTTTGCCTAAAGCACTGACACTCCCACAGCTCGACTTAACCTACACCCCCCTCTCGAGTGACATCATAATTCCAAACCAGGAAGTGCTCACTAGCATGCCGGACACGTCACAGCAGCTTGGCTTTTTGAGAAGTTTTAATGAATGTAGTACTGGGGTGGGAGGGCAAACAAAAGTGTCAGTAAGCCTCACCCCCCACCCCCCCCATTGCAGATCCTAGTGTCAGCCAAAACAGTGATATTCCCCTGCCCTCCTCAACTCCGTTCCCAAGCTCCTACAGCGATGCTCCAGTGAAAGGGATTATGGGGGATCGGCAGGCTTTGAGATTGTCCTGTGCTACCGCATGCAAGCAGTGTTATGCACACTAGGGCTGTCCCCAACTAAAATTGTATTTGATTGTCCAAAACTCATCTCTCTTCACCGCAGGAGAATGTGCAGCGTACGTCTTTACGTTACATGGAAGATGAGTGAGGAACTGTGTTACAGAAAAAGAATGGATGACTAGACTGGATAAGATATTCATATAATTTGTTGTGATATCTTTAACTTAGACTCATCCAATTGTAAACTTAAATGTAGGATATAAATCAGCAATTTGGCTTTGTTTCTGGTTATACCATACACTCAAATATATACATAAATATTTGACTAAGTAACAATGGCTTTTTTGTTATTATAGCATTCAAACTTAGCACAGTCAAAGCAAATGTACAGGTGCCTAAACCTTTTTTTTGTACATACGTTATCAAGTAGATTATTCAAAGCAGCATGTTACCCTGCACCTACATATGCGAAACTTACTGTTTTCAAGTGGTAGGCTACATCATTTAAAATCGACATATTAATTAGGCAGTTTTTCTAAAGTTCTAAAAATACCAACAGTAGATTTCAAGTTCAGGACAGGTTATAGTGAGGAACTATGAGCAAAAATCGATAAATGAAAGGGAATTTTTAGGGTATGATTTAGCCGTGTGCCTTTGGCCTTATCCTTTGGCCTTATTCAATATAATTTCGTTAAACACATTTGTAAAAAAAATGTTTTGTTACTGTTGCACTGTTTTTCTTACATATCATAATATTCACGCTACACTGTACACATGATTACATGGAGCCTTACAGTATACACACGTTATACTGTACAAATGATAACATAGAGCTGTACAGTATACACATGCTGCACTGTACACATGATAACACGGAGCTGTACAGTATACACACACTGCGCTGTAACCATAACACGAAGCCGTATAGTATACACATGCTACAATGTACACATCATAACACGTAGCTGTACAGTATACACGCTACACTGTACACATGTTAACATGGAGCCGTACAGTATACACGCTACACTGTACACATATTAACATGGAGCCGTACAGTATACACGCTACACTGTACACATGTTAACATGGAGCCGTACAGTATACACACGCTACACTGTACACATGTTAACATGGAGCCGTACAGTATACACACGCTACACTGTACACATGTTAACATGGAGCCGTACAGTATACACACGCTACACTGTACACATGTTAACACGGAGCCGTACAGTATACACACGCTACACTGTACACACGATAACACAGAGCTGTACAGTATACACACCCTACACTGTACACATGATAACACGGAGCTGTACAGTATACACACGTTACACTGTACACATGATAACACGGAGCCGTACAGTATACACACGCTACACTGTACACATGATAACACTGAGCCGTACAGTCTACACACGCTACACTGTACACATGATAACACGGAGCCGTACAGTCTACACACGCTACACTGTACACATGATAACACGGAGCCGTACAGTATACACACGCTACACCGTACACATGATAACACGGAGCCGTACAGTATACACACGTTACACTGTACACATGATAACACGGAGCCGTACAGTATACACACGCTACACTGTACACATGATAACACGGAGCCGTACAGTATACACACGCTACACTGTACACATGAAAACAAATCTAGACAGCCTGTTCTGTCAGAGCTCTGCCCCTCTCTGCTGATGGAATGTTTTTGTCTACTTGGCTCAGGCTCTGCCCTACTTTAGCAGTCCTGCTGGCATACTGCCTGGCTGACACTCACCCTGGCTTGCACACGTGGCTCTCCCTCTAGCCCTACTCTCTCTCTTTCTCTAATGTGTTGCTGTGTAATGGACAGTCTTTATCTCCCTTCTATAACTGTAACAGAATCCGGTTAGTCTTTGTCTAACGTTGCATCACTGGATGACTTGTAGAATGTTGTGTTGGTCTGTAACACGTGGTTGAGCTCAAGGTATAAACAGCTGGACCTTGACACTTTGCACTTCTCCATTGGTCTCTGGCCAGACATTTGGAGTCTCTAGGATTTTCCCACTGGGCAATGACTGAGCGAACGTCCTGTTTTTGCTGGGTCTTGTCCCATATATTGATGGCAAGGCAATGTATTATCCTATAATAATAATAAGAATAATAAGAATAATAATAACAAATGTATTCAAATAAAAGTTACAAACTCACCTTTTAAAAACCAAGAATCTGGATAAACCATTTGCTACATTTGCCAAATGCTGCATTAAATGACCTCAGACAGAAGGCATATTTAGTAGATCAGGTTATCTTGTCATTACCCTAGTCAGTGTTCTTTAACCAGCAAAATAACAGTGCTGCTCCTTGGTGGGTATAAGTAACTAGATCAGGGGTCTCTATTAATTTATTTGTATATAATCGTGATTGAATTTGCAGGTTCCCGATCTGCACACGCGGCGTCACTCGAGAACGGCGTGGCAAGGTAGAGAGAAGTCGGACTCAAGTAGTGAGATAGCCCACTACGCCATGCGGACCCCCAGGTCCACACTGAACTATTAGCAACATGGTTCCACAGCCACATGGTTCCACTCAAACAAGACATTGGCCAATAGCCACGCTGTTGACTGGGAATGGCTTTCATTTATTGACTTGAGGACTCTGCAGGTCAAAATGGATCAGTGCTGGAACCATCTAAAACCCATTAACTGTTTGTAAGTCAGCATCGACTCTTAACCCATTATAATAAATCCCCAGGTTATACACTGGTCCCTGGTGACCTCAAGCAGTGAGTCACTATACTGTCCATCATCAATCACAGAAACCCTCCCTCACTGACAGCTATTAAACTCTGTTTTTGACCCAAATATCACAGCATCCTCATACTATACTATTGTTGGCTGTGGGTAATTTGAACACGAATGTCACAGCATCTTCATAATACACATACAGTGTACAATATTATAATTATAATATATACAGATACAATATTTGAATATCGTGGAAAAGTTTATTTTCTTCTGTAATTTAATAAAAAACTGGTTCACCTTCATATATTCTAGGTTTAGTAAACATAGTGACATATTTTCAGACTTTTCTTGTTTCAATCTTGATGATAATGCCTTATAGGTCATGGAAATCAAAAATCAAGTACTTGAAAATATTAGAATAAAGAATTTATAATGCAGAAATATTTACCTGAGAAGAGTTTCCTGAGCTTTAAATCTGAGTCTGATGTAATGAATCTAGAATATATGAAGTTGTCTATTGTTTTTTATTTTAATAATTTTAACAAAATTAATTAAGAGCTTTGTTGTGCGGTAAATTAGGCCTGACAGGACCGGCAAGGTACTACAAGTAGCTACCAGGAACGGCCTATATTGCCCAAGGATGGCTCACTACCAAAGCTCAATTCTTGGGTTCGGACATCTGAGCTGATGTGAGCGTATTCCTGCAGTGATCAAGGCAGAGAGAGACAGTGGAAAGGTTATTTGAGTGGTACATAAGCTACACTGGCAGGATTATCTGGGAAGGTCAGAGCTGCAAAAGCCTGATGTTAGTATTCATGACGGAAACTCAGTGTTTATGATGTCTGCTGCGCAGTGAGGACACACCTGTGTACAATGACATCAGCAGTCACTGATGCTAGCAGAAACACTTCAGTCTCCAGGGAGACCAGCAGTCTCCATGATGTCATCTTCCATATAAAATCCAAAATAAATACAAACATCTGATCTATATGAACCATGCCAGGAATTCTAATTGAAAAAATTATGGTCATTATTGGGTCAGAGAAATATTCTGGTGTCAGATGTTGGATATTCAGTATAGGAAGGAGAAGGACAAATAAAGCATGGCTTGGTACGTGAATGTAGGATGATTGATCCTCCACATCCAGTTTTATTTCAATTGTGAACTGAGGCTTTGGTGTGTTCAGCCTGTTTGGTACAGTAGACCCACAAGTCCCATCTCTGTCAGGCCCATTGGTTGGCCCTAAACCCAACAGGAAATATGAGGGGATTTAGCTGGGACTTTTAGAGACACTGCACGGAGAGGCAATGGACAGAGAGTAGAGGAGGGATTTTATCCATCCTGCTCCAGCTTATCCAGGCCAGCAGTGAAAAAGCACCCGTGGCATTTGGCTGTGTATCAGAGGTCTGTCTAAGGCACTACCATGCCAAACCCACTTTCAGCCTTTGTCCCAGTGTGAAACTAAGGACTAAATGTTTGTCATGGTCCATCTTCATCATACGTCGTCAAAGATGATGGGTTTATCAAAACCCTTTGATATTGCTAACAATGTCAACATCTTTTACTGGTAAAATAGTGAAAAAAACTATGAAGAAACACTTGACATTATGAAAGGGAAGAACTGCTGTTTTGAATTTGCCAAGTTAATGTTAAGTTAAAATAGGAAAACATTGTTCTGGATCAATGATGAGCCTTGATCAGGAAAGTCTTGACTTGTAGCAGGCTTTGTTTCCCAACCAATTTCCCTTATCATTAACCTTAAAGTGAATGTGTTCACAGATTTTTGTTAACTAAAGACAACACAGAAACAGAACACTACTGTCTGACTTCATATAGAGAAATACAATCAACTTGTTCATACTTAAATTCGAGACAACGAATGAGGCTCTGAGAAATTGAGATAAGAGAACAGTTGATAAATGCTGTGAACTCTAATGATGTTATTGATAATAAGTTATTAAAACAGCTCACTTTCTCTGAATGTCCTGCTATCACATGGTTGGAGAGTTACATTTGGCTGTTGATTTCTTAATACGTCAGTACCTAAAGCCCCTGAGCTATCTGGTGCTAAAACGATGAGTATTGTGTTTGGTTCAAAACAGTCCCTACAAGTTTGTAGTATAGGTTTTGTAGTTTTCAAAACAGATCAACTGTACTACTTATTCAGACGCTCGTTTTGTCTTATCTTGAATACTGTCAAGCCGTTTGGTCAGTTGCAGCAAAGAAAGACCAAACAAAGCTCCTGCTGTCTTAAAACAGCATCTTGCCTTGGCTTTTAACAACACACTCAGAAACCACCAGTGCTATATAGAGCCATGACCTCACTGAAATCTCTTTTACGCAACTCAAGTAAGCTATAAAATCTGATTTAAAACAGAGCACTTCACAGCAATGTAACAAACAGACATGCTTACACACATGCACCATTTTACCCATGTTTGGCAAAGTACATTCAAGGTTTTAAATACCCTATATATCCAAAAGTATGTGGACACCCCCCTACTAATGGTGGAGGAGGGATAAATCTTTGTGGCAACAGTTTGCGGAAGGCCTTTTCCAGTTCCAGCATGATTGGGTTCCATAAAGACATGGTTGGATGAGTTTGTTGTGGACGAACTTGAGTAGGGAGAAATGCTAATCATTTTGTACATCGAATTGCACAGGTGCAAGACGGAAAAATGAATTAGATCATAGAAAACAAATGTCCGCAAATCAGTCATGCTCCTGTGTGAATTTATTGTAAATGCAGTGATAGAAAACGTTTCAATCCGACACAGATCTTGGTTAGGTCACATCCATATAGTGACTTTCCTACAAGTAAAAGGTAACTCTATGGGAAGGGCAATAGCACCTAACTGTGCGGACCTCTAGAGCACGACTGCATTCTCAACCCCAAGTAGAATCACTTACAATATAAAATTCTATCCACGATATACAGATGACATATTGGTATTTTTCTTACGGGACCCCACTGAACTGCAGCTGTTCTACAACTTTCTGAATGATTGTAATACTAATCTCGGTTTCACAATGCTTTTTGACCACACTCCTACTCCCTCGACATCCAATTCTTAAAATGAAATGACACAATCATAACTGATCTATACAGGAAGCCATCCAATCAAAACGCTCTTCTAAGAAGTGACAGTTTCCATCCGATCCCTCTCGAACAGTCTGCCGATCAGCCAATTCAAACTCATTGGTAGGATATGTAGCACGGACAGAGCTTTTGTACAACAAAGCAGAGTGTTGACAGAAAGATTCCGGGTGGGAGGTTATCCCGAGGCGTGCTTATGATCAGCTGCTCAGCGTGTCATGGACATCAGCCATCAGAAAGCCTCAAACACTTAATGCATTAAAGCATGGACCCCAGGGCACTATGCATAGTTGTCCCTTTGGTGGTGTGGTCTTGGCAATGTGTTTGCGTCTGGGGTGGCGTCCTAGAAACTGTGCATCATTTGTTGTTGCTTGCTCTTTGGTGTTTTAGGCTGGTTATCTGTCAAAGCACTTTGTGACAGCTGCTGTTGTAAAAAGGGCTTTAAAATACATTTGATTGAATCATTGAAACTTTAATATTCTTCTCTAAGCCATGATATGCAAAACATAATAACGAAACTTAAGCCTATTATAAGATTTGATCCTAGGTGCTCCAATATGTAAAGAACCACACGAAGACATCTTTACACAGCATGCAATTTTTATAATCACCTGCTGACTGCCCAAAAAATATGATATAAAGGCATAATATCATGCACCAATGTCATCTACCTAATGAAGTGCCCATATGGACTGGCATATGTGGGAATGCCCTGTCAAGCACTCAACTAGAATCACTGAACACAGATGCTGTATTCAGAACAATGATGTAAAAACTTCCCTTGTCCATTTTTCTCAGGCCAAGAACCAACATTGCATCCCTCCGCTACCTGGGAATCGAACCTGTACAGCTGCCACACAGATGGGGTGACATTGACAATGTTTTTTAAAATACATACTTAAAATCGTTGTGTCAGTTATCATTCAGCAATGACACTCACTAAAAACACCCCCGCGCATTTGGTAATTCCCAACTCGGCCACTTTAGGTTTCATAAAAGGTGACGTTACTGCAACATTTTCGATTGTTATGTTATTTTTTTGTGGCAATGTAAATTTTTGGGCATCATGATTTATTTTCAGCATGTATTCAAGCAGTAATGTATATTCTAATAATATGTTTCATAACATGCCAGACTGGCCTGAGTGAGTACATAGATTTGGAATTAAGTTTGTTCTATATGGATGGCAGAAGGTTAAACCAACATTCCACCCTGGAGTGTAGAGTCAATGTAGGTAAATGCCATTAAAGCACCTATTTTTGTGGTGAAAACATTGACTCACATTTTCATTTAGTTAATTACTGTTTACCCAATTTTGCATTCTCAGCATTTTTCAATGCTGAAAACATTCAGAATCTAAATTCCAAACGCACTAATCTAATTTCAAACGTGGAATCACGAGTGCATTTCTCCCCTGCGCGTGCTGAATATCCCTTCCAAACAGCATTCTATATCACAAACTTGTTTTCCCCACCTTCTCAGGTCTCAGGTTTCTCTGTTTATATTTAACACTTTGTACTATTTTATTACACTTTATTAAGCATTTCTTAAGTATTCTAATTTTGCACCTTAGTGTAACAGATAATTGTTAAGTGTTCATTGTGATTTTAGACTTGTGTTTACATTTTATTATTTGAGTGTTTTCCATGGTTGTGTTGACATTTCTGCCTTTATAATTGAGGGGATTATAATCAGTGGAAGGATAAATTTAAAATAAAAATGTTTAAATTTAATACATTTTTCCTTATTCTAAATAGGTCATAAAACAGACAATAATTATCGATATCGACCGATATAAAAAACACTTATATTGTGATAGAGTTTTCAGCCATATCGCCCAGCTCTAGAAGAGAGAGGCAACGTGAGAAATGGAAGTAGGGAGGAAGAAGAGTCAATGTGAGTCATCCCGAGGCTCTTACATGTTTGACTCGAAAAACAGGAGTCTGGTTTCTTGTAATCTCCCATGCTCACCTTAACACATGTTTTGGTGTCTGTTATCTACCTAAAGATATGTTTTAATAGCATTATGTAGGATCACAGCCATTATTTCCTCCTCCACTTGTTAAGATTATTACATGAACTAGGTCACTGGCATTCCTTCCACAAAGCTGTTCCTATTAACAGAGGTTAGGCTACTTTTGTATCCCCCATTTTGCTTCTCTCTGGGTCAAGCTTAGCCTCTTTTTCCATTCACCAAATTTATTTTAAGCAGGGGTCAGTGAGGGAACTTTCTGGTTCCTCACTTTCTGCTTTGTATTCACAGAAGTGTCACTCCTGTTGCGCAGAACATTGAGTTTAATTGTCGTGTTTCTGTCTGAAATGCTGACAGGCATCAACCAGAATAGAAGCTGGTTAGCTCAGTTCACACCTGGCCTATTCAGTGACTGGCTAGGAAACTGCACCTTTTTCAACATCGTATCGCTCACACTTCGTGTACAGGAGAACATTGTCCTTGTCATGTGGGGCACAATTAGGCATCCCAACCTGGGCAGTACTACAGACAACTCCTGGAAAATAGGTTAATGTTGAATGTTTTATTCGTTATGACCTACCCACCTAACCAGATAATCGTTCCAAAGCTGCTGAACTGTGCCTGTACCAACAGTCCGGGCTAGTTCAGTCCCTTCACCGTGACAGGTCTACTTTGGACTGGCTTAATGTTCCCCTCCTCCTTCAAAATGGCCTTAAATGGGTGTTTTTTAAGTGTAAAGATGTATTGAAATTGTTTTTATTTTAATTAGCTTTTAATTTAATTATTGCAACTTGTCATCTAAAATCATACACACATTTGACCTAGGAATGCAATCTTCACAAAGTTAAACACGGTACTGAAATTGACATTTTAAGTGATTTTACCACTATACAAAAACTCTACATCTATACTGCCTTTGTATTATGGTCTACAGTCGTGGTCAAACATTTTGAAAATGGCACAAATACTCATTTTAACAAAGTCTGCTGCCTTAGTGTTGATGATGGCAATTTGCATATACTGCAGGATGTCTAGAAGAGTGATCAGATAAATTGCAATGAATTGCAAAGTCCCTCTTTGCTGTGAAAATGAACTTAATCCCCAAGAAAAGATTTCCACTTCACTTCAGCCCTGCCACAAAAGGACCAGCGGCCATCATGTCAGTGATTGTCTCATTAACACAGGTGAGAGTGTTGATGAGAACAAGGCTGGAGATCACTCTGTCATGCTGACTGAGTTAGAATAACAGACTGAAAGCTTTAAAAGAAGGGTGGTGCTTTCTTCCTCTGTCAATCATGTTTACCTGCAAGGAAACATGTGCCATCATCATTGCTTTGCACAAAAAGGGCTTCACCGGCAAGGATATTGCGGCTAGTAAAGATTGCACCGAAATCAACCATTTATCGGATCATCAAGAACTTCAAGGAGAGAGGTTCAATTATTGTGAAGAAGGCATCAGGGTGCCCAAGAATGTCCAGCAAGCGCTTGGACTGTCTCCTAAAGTTGATTAAGCGGGATCAGGGCACCACCAGTGTAGAGCTTGCGCAGGAATGGCAGCAGGCAGGTGTGAGTGCCTCTGCACACACAGTGAGGTGAAGACTTTTAGAGGAAGGCCTGGTGTCAAGAAAGGCAACAAAGAAACCACTTTTCCAGGAAAAACATCAGGGACAGATATTCTGCAAAAGGTACAGGGATTGGATTGCTGAAGACTGGGGTAGAAGACCAGAGAAGACAAGTTGAGCGCTACCATCAGTCCTGTGTCTTGCCAACAGTAAAGCATCCTGAGACCATTAATGTGTGGGGTTGCTTCTCAGCCAACGGAGTGGGCTCACTCAAATTTTGGGGAGAACTCACCAGACCTTAATCCCATTGAGAACTTGTGGTCAATCCTTAAGAGGCGGGTGGACAAACAAAAACACACAAATTCTGACAAACTCCAAGCATTGATTATGCAAGAATGGGCTGCTATCAGTCAGGATGTGGCCCAGAAGTAATTGACTGCATGCCAAGGCGGATTGCAGAGGTCTTGAAAAAGAAGGGTCAACAATGCAAATAGGTTTTTTGTCAATTAAAGCCTTTCACACTTATGGACTGCTTGTAAATATTGTTCAGTATACATAGTAACTACTGAAATAAAGATCTAAGAATACTGAAGCAGCAAACTTTGTGGAGACCAATACTTGCGACATTCTCAGAACATTTGACCACGACTATAGATTACATTTCTTATTCATTCACTGAGGTAAAGACGTAACATTACTAAATAATTCTGCATGGATTTCACATGTTGAGTGCAACAATGTGCAGGAGAGGAATGTGTGGGTCTTGATGGATAACCACATTACATTTCTGATAATGGCACTTCTCAGATTTTATTTTAGGTGACTTTGAACATACTGGTTTGACAAATTAAAAATTACAACTATAGGTGGTCCATTTATTTTCTAATTCGATGGCTATATTGGGACTGGGAAAATAAAGCATTAGAAGCAAAGGTTATTCTCTCGGTCTGTAGTACATATATCACATTCACAGATGTCTGGTCCCTGTTCTCAGAGATTTTGAGTGTGGTATCTACTTCAAATAATGTTCCAGGCTCTTTCTGATGCCTACTTTGGCACTCATCCATAACCATGCATTTATACAAATCAAGGACTGGGAGGTTATTCTGTGTTGGTCATTCCAGCAGAACTAAACTCACTTGCTCTTTTTTATCCCAAAGATGTCATAATATCTTTCCATTATTTCTGCAGAGATCTTTAAATCATCATTTTTTTGTTGTAACGTTCAATCCCATTGGTTAATGACATTGTATGAATCAGTGACAACTTCCTCTGTGGTGTCTGGCACGTGTTGCTGACTCCTGCCGTCACCCCCCATACAGCTTAGTGTTGTCACGATACCAAAATTATTGTTTCGATACCGATACCAAGTAAAGAATTGCGATTTCGATACTTTTTCGATACTTTTCCTGAAAAGGGAGAAACACTGTCAAATATCATTGCTGTGCTTTATTTTAAAACCGGGACAACATTCAAAGCATATAATAAACTAATATAAATAAGTCACTGACAAATGCACATGCTCTTAGGGATGGGCCGATAGCGATACCAGTACTTGGTATCCACATTTTAAGACCATTATGCTGCTCAATGCTTTAAAGATTAGCCATAGATGGCCATCGTTGTAGGCTAAATCTGATTCATGTAAATGTTTCAATAGAAATGTAGAGCTATTCCAGCCCTATGCATATATTTCATATTGATGATAACGACAGTCTACTTCCTCATTCAGAGACCATGGTTATAAAGCTGGACACCTGTATATATTGCTATTGAAAAAAGAAAGAAAAGCGATAAATGTTTATTTTATTTTTTTATTTAACCTTTATTTAACCAGGTAAGTTGACTAAGAACAATTACTTATTTACAGCAACGACCTGGGAGCAATTAGGGTAAAGTGTCTTGCCCAAGGACACAACGACATTTGGCTCAGTCGGGAATCGAACTGGCAACCTTCTGACTACAAGTCTGACTCCATACCCACTGAGCCATCTGCGCCCATATTGCATATGTGATAATGCTTCCCTGCAATATGAGGTTGCACACAAAATCACCACCTAAAATGCATAATTATTCCAAAGACGGAGCCACACATTAGCTATTAAAAAAAAGATTTTCCTCAGCATTTGTCCATTAGAGTTAAAATGTCGAAATACGAAATCGTTTTTCTTATTGCTATTTTCATGTAGCCTAATATTTGTAAAATTATAGGTAAAAAATATTAGAATCCTCAAGGAAATGTGTACATTTAAGTACAGGAACGAACAAAGGATGAAAGTTTTAAGCTATTCGGTGCATACTGTAACTGTAGAAAACGGCATGTGGAACGCTCCCGGACCTAGCCTATGAAAGCCACCTTCAGGAAGGAAAGACAAATATCAGTAATTTGCAACACTTCTGGTTATATGATTAATATATAATATATTAATATATATTATAATATATATATATATATATATATATATATATATATATATATATTATATATATATTATATATATATATATATATATATATATATATATATATATATATATATATATATATATAATATATGATTAGGTCAATTCCTGTTTTGGAGAAAGTCACTTTGACTTTCAAACGTATTGCGTTTGCGTTTCTCTCACGTTAGCTATGAAGGAAACGTAAACCATTGACATCTGTAAATAAATACTATTACACATTCTTGAACTGCAATGTAAATTATGTTCTTCTGGATATGTAATATTTACTTTTCTATAGTTGAATTGGCTGATCAACATCTAAGAAATAGCAGATTTTAGATTTTAGGCAGGGTATTGGTTAGCCATGAGGATAATGCCCATAGTAAGCCTACTATTTCTCTAGATAGCCTCGTCAAACTACGGTGGTGCAAAATACTGACTTTCACAAAATAAACCATAGCCTCCTCATTTGATTTAGGGGAATGAACGTGATCATGTTATCTTTTAAATACTAACCTGTCGGTCTTTAAAATCCTTGTACAATTCGGGGTGCTTGTCGGCCAAGTGTTTCGCCAGGTTTGAGGTGTTGGCTCACTTTGTTTGCATTTGTTTGTAGCACTGACGACAAACAGGTCTCGACTTATAGGTAGCTTATGCCCTCACTGCCAGCAAGGTAGGCAAAGTACTTCCATATTTCACTCCTCGCGTCATCTTTTTCTACTAGTCGTGGACTGGCGACCACAGTAGCACTTGTACACTTGTGCTCGCACATGCAGCCATCTCACTGTAGTGTTTGTTTGTCACTTGACAGCTGCAGCATCTTTGCTGCGTGCGTGAGGAGAAAAAACACAGACTCCATAGGGAGGCACTGGAAGCGTGCGTTGCGCACACACCAACATTAAATACGTCTCTTACAAATCTGGAACTTGGTCATTCTTAAAAGTATCGATACTAATAAATTTAGGAATCGTGACGTTTTATATCTCAGAGAATCGCGATACTTTTGAAGTATCGGTGCACCGTGCAACACTAATACAGCTGCAAAGATTTTGTCAGAAGCACAACGCGTAGCCTGTAGGCCAGTGAGTTGCAGAGGTCTAGGCTCCATATAGTTACACGCTGCGTAGGGAAAAGGCAGAGTCTTCTGCTAAAGGGGTTTATTAGACCAGGGCCACCTAACCCCTGGGGACAACATTAGCCTAATAACCCTAACCCTAGCTCATTGTTTTACACCGTGCGAGTGGTTGGGTTTGGAGTGGAGTGCCATAAACCCTGATTGTGTGGAATATGTGCCCATCACATGTACCCCTAACCTTCAGACCCACACAATCATGCAGGTGAAGCTGTGGGATTGGTCAACAGGCAAGTGTTAACCCATAACCCGTCCCTCCGGCCAGTCGCATGGCAACCATTCTCTCTCCTTTCTGTGACATTTGAGGTGCTACATAGTTGAAGGCTACGGCCCTAAGTTTAGCTGTGACTATATCCACCAATGTGGTTGCGTTTTCTGCATTACATGACTATAACATCTTGACATCTAGGGCTCAGAGCTGGATGGATACAAGGTGTTGACACTAGCAAGACTGGATGTAGATGCCTAACTAGCTGTGCTCTAGATAAGTAGGACATAGGATGGATGTGCAGTCAAGTTCATGACATTTTCTGTTTTGCATACTGGTCTCAGTAGACAATCGGAGATGTGTGTCTGTGGTGTGAGTCGGTCCCTGTGCATTTCTCAGGTGTGTGTGTTCTGCAGCTGAACGTTGGGCCATCAGGTTTCAGAGAGATGTGTCAGAGACAGCGGATTGTTGCACCCTCTGGCTGTTGTGTTGTCAAATTGACTGCCAATCATTTAAAAAACTTTTAATTAAAATGTGTGAGAAATCTAACATTGTGGATATGTTCTGGCAAAATCCTGAGCACTGAGCCCAACACACTCAGACTCGCTCGCGCGCACTCGCGCGCACCCTCTCACTGTCTCGCTCACTCACTCTCACTGTCTCGCTCACTCACTCTCACTGTCTCTCACACTCTTTCTCACTGTCTCTCACTGTCTCGCGCACACTCACTCTCACTCTCTCGCGCACACTCTCTCTCTCAGGGGTGCCCCTCCCTCCTCATCACCCCAACCTTTAGCACTGATAAAACCACAGCTCTGCTTGGCTCTCTCCTGCCCTCTGATGCAGTACCATGCAGGGTCTGAGTGTCTGTTTAGGACCAAAGCCAGACAAGGGGCCCATTTACTGCTGCAGAGCAGCTGTAGTGTAGTTTGGTGCACAGTACTCACTGTGTCCTTTAAACCCAACCTAGTTCTTTTCACAGCAACCTGTTGGCCCTTTACACCATGGAGACAGAGCTACCAGTACCGTATATTACAGCTGAAGAAGATTGCTTTGATACCAGTGAAAGTTGTGTGACAGCCAGCCGATGGTTGTGTTTGGGAATAGGATGAATATAAAGCAGGGGTCAAACCGGTTCCACATAGGGCCTAGTGTATGCAGGTTTTTGCTTTCTCCTTGTACCTGACTGATTGATTAGGTCACTAATTGGTTTTTCCCTCACCTGGCAGTCGAGGTCTTAATTGGGCTCTAATTGAAAGGAAAGACCAAAAACCAGCATACACTAGGCCCTCTGTGGAACCGGTTTGACACCCCTGCTATAAAGGGACAGCTGTGAGTTAGACCTACTAAATCACTGTGAGAAAGTTAGGAACATTTGAACATAGGATAAACAAAGCAGACACTTGTTCTTGTCCTGACACGTAGTAACAAAACTGTAATGTACATTAATGTGATTTGTGTAAATATGGTAATACTGTTAAACCACTCAACCTGTGTTCAGGTGCTTTGTTCATAGCGTTACCAACCTTGGCTCTGTCTGTCTTTCTGTGTTCCAGGTTCCCCACAAGTCATGTGCTTAGTTCAGAGCAAGGCTCGGCAGGTCCAGGTGTGTCTAGCGGGGACAGCAGCCGCCCAGGGCATAGTCACATCCATGAGCAGAGCCACGGGCCTGAACACAAGGTGAGTTGGGGGGCTGCAGGCTTTTAGGAGACTGTTGACTCGCCCTGATCTCTATCCTCATGCCTGTACCTGGAGAGCTACCATCCTAGAAGTTTTTTTAATTTAAAAACAAATGTATGTTATTATAACAGGGACAGTGCATATTAATAAACATTCCTGTCAATATGCCAGTATTAGCCAAAAGGCTATTTTTCACCTGCAGTCCCTAGACAGTTGGTAAAAGTCACCCTAAAAGAGAATAAGATTACATATTTACATAACAAGTTCACTCTTCAACCCAGCTGTGACTATCCTGTTTGTTCTTCACATCCCACTAATTATCAGAATCAGCTGTGCTAATTCCAAGTTGGATAAAACCTACAAGTTTGTAGTTCTCCATAAACAGAGTTGGCCATCAGAGTTCACCCAGTCCTACTTTCATAGCATTAGCCCACTAAGATATGGGTTGACCCCTTTAGCCCCAGTAGAGTTCACCCAGTCTTTCTTTCATAGCATTAGCCCACTAAGATATGGGTTGACCCCTTTAGCCCCAGTAGAGTTCACCCAGTCTTGCTTTTATAGCATTAGTCTACTAAGGTATGGGTTGACCCCTTCAGCCCCAGTAGAGTTCACCCAGTCTTACTTTCATAGCATTAGCCCACTAAGGTATGGGTTGACCCCTTCAGCCCCAGTAGAGTTCACCCAGTCTTACGTTCATAGCATTAGTCCACTAAGAACTAATCCCTCTTAAAGTGTCTCAGCCCATATCCACAGTGCTGAGGAGATCTGCTGAGTAAGGACTTCAATGTGTAACGGTGCTGTTAGTGCCGTAAAGTTAGTTATTCAGTTTCATTTATTAGATAATTATAAAATATTTGTTATGAAGTGTTTTGACAAAAGTGAAATGTCAGTAGGGATATTTTGTTTTCCAACTGACTGTTGAATCACATATATGAAATGCCCTAGTATTTCAGACGTCCCTTTTAACTTTTTGAACAGCTATTCCAGGACTGCCCCATGTCTGTGTGCCCCATGTCTGTGTGCCCCATGTCTGTGTGCCCCATGTCTGTGTGCCCCATGTCTGTGTGCCCCATGTCTGGGTGCCCCATGTCTGGGTGCCCCATGTCTGGGTGCCCCATGTCTGGGTGCCCCATGTCTGGGTGCCCCATGTCT
>JACXGM010008546.1:7268-28914 GCA_016801145.1 Umbra pygmaea | reverse complement strand
CTACAAGCTGCGACTGAACGTTTGCGGAACCGGGCGGGAGTGGAAACATTAAATAGAGCCCAGTGAATCATATCGCCAAACTTTACATAAATAAAATAAATGCCACCACTGTTTATACAAACTAGCCTATGTATTAAAATATTCCTGATTGCATTTTCAGATGAGTTTGTTAAAATATCTTTCAGGGGACATATTTTATCGGGGGGGGGGTGCAGGGTTCAACATTAACGATGGCCCGGAGCCAGAACTATAACGGCCGGCCAGTAAACAAATAGTCACTTGCCCGTTCGGGCCAGTGCTTAATTTTGCCATTTAAATTAATAGTCTTGTATTAAAATGTTTGACCGTAATATTTGTCCCTCCCCTGCTTTAATTTTTGCTTATCTCAAGTTAAAATCCATGTCTGTGATATGCAGTTCCTTCTCCCCCTGTGTTTGGCAATACCGGTGTAGTCTTTTTAACCAATCAAAATGTTGTATGCATTAGCGCAGGGCCCAAAATAATGTGATCATTTAATCCAGTGTTTCTCAAACCCTTTTTCAATATTGTACCCCCTTTAAATTGCCATTTTACCCCCTAACCAGTGCCAAGTACCCCCTGACCAGCGCAAAACATTTTTGGTGGCAAAAAGTCTATATAAAGATGTGCAATACAGCGCCGGTAGTGAGAGATTCACTAAACAGCAAACTTTTTTAAACAAAAACCTTTAAAAGCCATTTCAAATGTTTAGAATCCATCACTTAATTCGTTCATTATATAGTATAATTATTTTAGGAATTATGCATGACATATTTTTAAATAAGCATTTTTTTGAAACACTGATTTAATCGAAAGGACAGTTTATGTGGTTCGAGAATAAACGCAGGCCTATTGAGCACCGACACCGTTATGCGTGTACTGTGGACATTTGCCAAATATAGGCTACAAGGTGATTTCGAAAAACAGTTAATACTTTCCTTCCGATCTTTTTAGGAATTTAACAAGGGCAAATAAACAAATCAGATTTGACTTCGTCTTTTCAAACCTTAGAGTAGCCAATCAGAGGCTTTCTTGTTATAAATCATCACTGTCGTTGTCGTTGATTACGGAAAAATTACTAATGAGATTTAAATGTAGTACATATAAAAGAATCTTAAATGCAGTCATTATATTTTCTATATCTAAATCCTTTAAATTCCATGAAAAGGTGGTTTAAATTATTTTGATACACTTATGTATTATTCCACATAGTTTAAAGCCACCTGTAAAATCAATTGTAGAAGTATAGTTGGTGAACGTAATCATCCTGTGCACTATCCGACTAAAGGCTTCTGTGTTGGGTAAACAGTACGACAATAATCGGCGGCTGTGGCGACATGTGGTTGGGTGAACCATGTGTGCAGCGCACCCCTTGTCATTTCACCAATGTGTACAAGGAGTTGCGAAGCTGCCGTCAAGGGAGAATTAGAGAATGAATTGGAAGGGAAGAAAATCTTTAAAAATCACAAAGAAAAAAGCGATGTCAAATTATCCTGACTGACAATATATTTTGTTCAAATTACCCAATCCTAGGACACATATACTGCAGTAAATGTTGTGCTTTACCAACTGATTGCGTCTGGGTTTACCCAGTTTTTTGAAGTTCCTAAATAAAACCTAAGTAACCAGGGAATGGTAGTTAATAACTAACTAGTTAAATAATAATTTCATATTCTTTCTATTCATATCATAGATCACTGGTTACTAATGATCTCTCACTATTAATCATTTTGTTCTTAATCAGGAACTTCACAAAACATGTGAACTCAGCCGCACCTAGTTTGGAATGCACAAAATTGACCTCTGTACGTGTCTTAGGGCTGGGCAATATTGGAGACAGGAGAGAGTGGAGGGAGACAGGAGAGAGTGGAGGGAGACAGGAGAGAGTGGAGGGAGACAGGAGAGAGTGGAGGGAGACAGGAGAGAGTGGAGGGAGACAGGAGAGAGTGGACAGACAACAACCAAGCAAACCAATTGTGGGTCAGTGTAATGTCTGAAAATGATTGTAATTAAAAAAGTTTGCTTTGTGAAGTGTGACTACTCCTTTGGGGTGGGGGTCCTGCCCCCGCTGCTGAAAAAAATCCTAGAGAAAACACTGCACACCAGTCCCTGAACTTTGACAGAAGTCTATTTTACAAAACCACTCTTATCAAGGGTGCCAATGACGTTTACCCACCTTTGAATTTAACATAAAAGCAAACTTCCTTTGACATCAGAAAAAAATTGGCATTGCACCCTGTTTTTCTAGTGGCAGGACCAGGGAAATTTCAAACAGCAGAGGTTGCATTACCTTTCAGAAGTTGACTAAGAAGAACAGCTACTCGTTTAAAGGCAAAAACCTCAGGAATATTGGGGTGAGGGAAAGGGATAAAGAGCCAATAGAAAGCTGGGGATGATTAAGTCGCCATGATGGTATTAAGGCTAGATTGGAAATTAGTCCAGGATGCTGGGGTTAACACCCCTACTCTTACAAAAAGTTAAATGGCATCTTTAGTGACAGTCAGGAAACCTGTTTAACGTACCATCCGAAAGATGGCACCCTACGTAGGTCAGAACTCCCCATTACTGCTCTGGGGCATTGGGATTAATGTTTAGACCAGTGGGAAGTGCCCCCCACTGGCCCTCCAACACTTCCAGCAGCATGGTCTCCCATCCAGGGTATAACCAGCTTAGCTTTAGATGCAAACCAGCAGTGGAATACAGGGTGCCAACACACACACTTTAAAAACAAAATGAAGCAGGAAAAATGGGCAAGCGTGATGATTTAAGTGACTTTGACAAGGGTCAAATTATGATGGGTCATGGGCGGCCAAGGCTCGTTGAGGCATGTGGGGAGCAAATTCTGGCACGTATGGTTTGATCCAGAGTCCAGACGAGTGACAGTAGCTCAAATTGCTGAAAAGGTTCATGGTTGTTGAAAGAAATGTCAAAACACAGTCATCAGTTTGTTGCGTATGGGGCAGCCGTACCTGCACTAAAGGGACCTACACTATATTGGGCAGGTTGTGCAATAAACAATGTAGTTATGAACACAAGTAGTTCAGTTGTGTTTGTCACATGTGTTTACTTACATGAGAACATGCAATTTGTGTGTGGCTGATATCCATGGTTAACATCTTTCATTCCAAAAGGAACTAATTAGCAAATTATATTTAACCTAAACATGAAAATACCGGTATAAAAGGTATGGTAAAAATTCAAACCGGTTCATAAAATAAAACCAGTATTTAGTTTAAGGTATACTACCCAGCCCTAACATCAGCTAAACATGAATTTTCTAAATGAGTCGTGACACCTGGAAACAGAAACTGGACTGTCTCTGGAAAAACAACATCTGGTCACCATACAATACACCTGCGTTTCCAGAATGCAAGAAAAAGGTTTTCTGCGTTAAAACGTAAAATGCTGCGTAAAAACGCAACCTCTGGAAGAAGTCGTTAAGTGATTGAATAGAACTGGTTACAATTAGGTGCATGGATGCAGTTCAGGACAAGGAAGCAACATTACCATGACAATTTAAATATTCAATAGTGTGAACACTGTGGAAGTGTTACCGACAGATAAAGCAATTCTACTTTGAATAACTACCAGTCTTATGAGCGGGATACCTGTTGAGAACAACATGTCAGGTTATAATTTAAGGTTCTCAACCTCTTTGGTCAATGGGCCACAAATATGTCTAGCAGGGGGCACCTGAGGAAAATTGCAGGAAGCAAGTTGAATTGTCAAAGGCTGCAGGTTGAGAAACACCTGTGGAATATCGTTCACTTATAAAAGGACCATAAGTTTCCTGCATGTTGTGTCAAAGACACACTTAGGCTTCAATGCAGTATGTCTTCGATAGCACTGAGGTAATGGGTAACATTCACAACCATCTGAGGTTTTGCAGTCCTCCTTTAACGCTGTCTGCTGATCAACCTGTCCACCAGTACTTGATAAAGCTGAGACTACATCAGCGACAGAAAGGAGTTCCATCTTATAAGACAAACATCGATTTATATAGAATTTCATTACAAAGACTTGACATTTGTAAATGTGAACCCAAAGCACCTTGTGCTCAGGGGGACAAACTTGAAATGGAAATGAAAGCTGAAATCTTGACAAATCTGAAGTTGCAAGCCAACTCTGTGGTACATTTTTAGAGGAAAACATTAATGAAAGCAGTGCAAATACAGATCTAGGAGCAATCTCCCATAGAGTTCTGACAAATTTGCAAGTGATTAAAAATACCTGACCTTGCATCAATTAGCAATTTGCAGAGAAGATCTGTCAATATACAGTACTTTTTAAACAACTCAAGGTGAAGGTCTGACTGGAGCCAAAACGGAGGAACGTTTTTATTTAGGCTATACCGTGTAGCTGAGTAGTAATGGCTCTTTTATGAGAACAGGTTTGCGAAAGAAATGGGTAGACATATATAATTTTATAAATACTATGATACTATGCATCTATATGTAGCCTTTCACTCAAAAGTGAACAATGTATAAATTAGGGCTGCATAATATTGGAAATAAATGAGATTGCGATGTTTTGTTTCCCAACAATATATATTGCGATATTGCAAGCCATCAATGTAGGCTACAGTCAATAATTACCATTCCATGATACTAATAATTTCACTAATAAACAAGCTTCATTCTCTGTAAACAGAAAAGCAGTACACATTTTAGAAAACAGCAGCTTTACACCAACCCCCGATTGGTTTATAATAGAACTTAAGCATTTTAGTTCACAAACTTTTTTTAGCCAACGTGCTAAAGTACAACTGTGTTGGTCATCATCATAATCATGGCTAAGTAAATGCGACGGCGTGTAATTGCAACATATCTTTACGATATGAAACGTTATTGCATTTTTTTTCTTTCTGTCGTTGACAGCCTTTCTGTTAAGATGTCACACTGGCAAAGGCATCGCAAAAAGTGTTTCGTTTTGATTGACATCCGAAATTAGATTTTGTACTCGTCGTAAAGTTTATGGTGCCGTTTTAAGTGATCAGACAAATGGGTGGTTTTTCCTTGTTTTGTAGCCACAACTTTATAACACTCCTGACAAAGTACCTGTTTTTGGTCAACATCCTATTTTTTGTAGCCGAAATAGTCCCAAAGATTTTGACCTTAGTTTTGGTACGAAACCATCCTTTATTTTCCTGCGTAATGCGTATCCTCTTCGTCGCTTATCTGTCGCTAGTACAGCTCTGCCAGTGACAGAGAATGTTGGCTGTGAGCAGCGGCACAACAACCAATCACAGCGAACCAATCACTGTGCAGGCATGCGGAGCGTGCATGTCATCCCAGCAACAAACTTGTGTAAACTGTGGTGCTACCTATACTGTCATTGGGTGCTACCAGTCTTCACATCGCATGTTCCGGCGATGTGACTATCGCACATGCGCACATCGCGATGTCAATGCTAAAACAACATCGTTCAGCCCTAGTATAAATTGAAAAAGTATGTGCTACCCACCATTATTTCATATTCAACAAAACACAAATTCTGATTTGATTTAGGACTTGACATATTACTTTAAAATAGGAAAAAATAAATGAGAATGGTAGACAAAAATATTGGGACCCTTATTGTAATACTTCATTGTACAGCCTTTGAGACAATAACTACAAGCTACGCTAAACTCTTGAGGTATCAACTTAGAAACAGCTTTTTGAAACCCAATTTTTCTCCCTTTAAACATGGCAATAAGACATGCCAAAACTCACTACTTATGTTTTGTTTGTCCAAAGGACATTCTAGAGCTTTGACAATAGAGTTTCTGGCAAACTCTTGTCAGGCATTTTTGTGTTTCTTAGAAGTGGTGTCTCTACCATTAAGCAAATTTTCAATCAGACTGTGACAGATGGTTTAAGTTGAAACTATTGCACCTTGAACTTAGATATGTTGACATTTCCCTTGGTCATTTTCTCCACCATTCAACCAATCCTTCGCTTCATTCTTGGGTCAGTTTCTCATGGCCACGTCTCCCATTTCAACTGGTTGAATGGTTAATTAAGCAAAGACGACACGTGTGATACCATATAAATAATCACTACAATACAATTATTCATATAAAAACTAAAGGGTATTAATAATATTGTCCAGGCCATTTTTGTATGTCTTCGTAGAATGAGCAGGAATTTAGTTCTTATCACAGCTTTTTGTTCCACTGCAAACCAAAAGACATGCATATGGATGACAAGTTGAAATTAACACTTTTCAGCGCAAATTGTACATTTGAGAAAAATGCTAGGGTACTAATACTTTCGGCCACATCGGTATACTGGTATATTGCACAGTATATTGTACATTGAAATGTATTCCAAAGTGTTTCAGACAGGGCATCTGCAGGGTCTATCATCGAATTGAAGACAAAAGGGTGTTATAGTGGCACTTGGAAGGCAACATAATGACTGTAGACATCTGCATGCATCATAAACCTAACAGGCCCCTCGGGAAAACACTGGCAAAAAGTAATTTTTAGAGCTGGCGCTTCCACCAAAAGCTATGGTTTATATTACCAGACAGGTGTGCCATTTAAGCAATGTAAATTCTCATGTAGGCTGCTGATGTCCAGCATGTGACAAGGCAATCCTTGCCAGCTACTCACAAGGGCTGGTACGGAGCGACAAGGAAAAGGAAGAGTAATTGACGCATATTGCCCAATGGTTTCATATTTTGGTCAGTAATGGAAGTGGCTGGTTAATTCCACTGCTTTGGAAATTAAATCTACTTTTTGGCCCTCAAGAATGCACCTAAATTTAACTGTTCCCATGAGTCTCTCTAGAGAAAATAAAACCGCACATCTGCTTCATCTAGTTAGGCAATTGATGCTCCAAAAATGGAGTTGTATATCTGCATTTGTTTAGGCTACCCAAAGGCCCCCCTCATGAGCTATAAGAAAAGCGATGACAACACTACAATTGTAAATTTGATACCATCACCTGGATTGTGTAATAATGCTCTATACCACTGTGAAAATGGTAAAAAGTCATTACCTTAGGGCACTAGAAGATCTTTTTTCTTTTGCTTCATTACATTTGTTTTTATGCTACTTATTTTTTAAATAAGAGACCAAACATAAAAAAATAACGTTTAAACATCAGGAGAGCGATGTTGACGTCAAATAATTAAATAAATACATCAATAGGAATAAACATTTGACATTCTCAGTTCGATTGTAAATAGCTCCCCATACGAGAATTAGCATAAATGTTTTTGTACTACTCAGTGGAATTTTCTGAACAATCAGGTGTGGCAGTGTTTAAATTGCATTCATTTTACTGTGGCGCAGCCCATGTGAACCAATCTAGTAATATTTTCTGGTGGAATTCTCTTAAAGGATTTTTATATAGTGAAAATGGTTCCAAATGGATTAGAAATTCCAAAATGACAGAGTACACCAACTACTGGAAGTAAATCTACATGTTGTGAAAGGTAAACAAAAAGTGCCAAACTAAGAAAGATTATATAATAGTACACTGCTCAACTTACAGTAGGCTGCAAAATTACTGGCACCCCAACTGGCAATGCAAAGACTATAAAAACAAACAATATATCTAGAGAAACTCACAATACCAACATGTGAGACATACTGTACTTCATTAATGTTGGAATGGAGATAACCAATACCATACAATTAATTAACACAAAAGAAATGGCACCAAAATCAAGGTTCCATAATTACTGGCACTCCTTATTTAGTACTTAGTGCAACCACCTCTGTCAAATATAACAGCATGGAGTCTCTTCCTGTATGTAATGTTTGACATGTGTTCTTTAACCATCTGGAGGGATTATGCACTTTCCCTTCATACACATCCTTTCAAGACCCCTCACATTCTTGGGTTTGCACTTATCACCTGCCCTCTTCAACTCAGTCCACAAATTTTCGATTGGATTGAGGTCAACGGACTGAGATGGCCATGGCAGAACATTGATTTTGTTGTCACAGAACCATTTCTGTGTGGATCTTCAGGTATGTTTTGGGTCATTGTCTTGATGGAAAGTCCACTTATAGCCAAGTCACAGCCTTCTGGCAGAGGCAACCAGATTGGCAGTCAAAACTGCACCCCTGGACATCTGGAATTAAAACAGCCCCAACAAATCATTGACCCACCACCGTATTTCATCGTGGGTATGAGGTGCGTCTCTGTATGCATCTGTTTCAAAGCCAAGCGCACCGATGCTATATCTGACCAAAACTTTCAATTTGTGTCATCTGATTCTGTGTCTTGGGTTCAGAAAATGCTTTCTGGCAACCCTTCCAAAGAAGAAGTGTTTTATTTTTATAATTGCCCCAACATTGCTCAGTGGTACATTCAATCATTTGTAGATCTTATTGTAGCCATTACCAGATTTATGAAGGTCTATGACCATCTGTCTCTTCTGAACTGCCAGTTCTTTTGTTTTCTTCATGGTGTTGGATGAAAAGGGATATTGCAAGTGTGTTACCTCATTTTTATACCCTAGTGCAGTGGTTCTCAACTCCGGTCCTGGGGACCCACTGCCCTGCATGTTTTAGATGTCTCATAGCTTCACCACTGAGGCTACCAGGAATTGATGAGCATAGAAGCTTGTCTCTGTGTCATTTGAATTAGGTGTTGGAGCAGGGAGACATAAAACATGCAGGGCAGTGGGTCCCCAGGACCAGAGTTCAGAACCACTGCCCTAGTGGAACAGGAAGTGATAATGGTTCATAGCTCAGTAAGATTTAGTTGAACTTAAGTGCAATTTCATTCCCGGTTTAATTTTGGTAAATGTTACTTACAATAATCTTTAAGGATGAAATTATTTCAAAAAGCAACACAATGAGTGATTTTGTTTGGTTCCACATTATGTAAAATAATGTACATAAATAATAACTACAAATTTGAACACCCCCCCAAGCAACAAAAAATCCCAGAAGAAAAAAATTAACTTGGGTCACTGGACCTAGAGGTAACTATTAAAAAACTCAGATTATAAAAAGAAAAAATATATATTTTGCCTTGTATAAATGCTTGGAAAATACATTTGAATCTTTAATAATAAATACTTTGATGGTTATTACACAAATTAGAGATGTTTAACATTTTATATTATCAATATTTTGAGTATTGTAAATAGGGACAACACTTTAACAGGCACATGGGCACGACAAACTTCCCATTTATAAGCCATAAAGATAATGCACATGTCAGACAATTTCATTGCTCCATAGTTTCCTACACAAATTACAAGCAAATTTAAAAACAATATTTTAATTGGCTAGAGACCTAAGCAATTAAAATGTACTCCAAATGTATCAAACATGTTTATCAGCTTGAAAGTGAAACCTGGTAGGAGTGAGTGTGTTCAATTAATCGGCATAAATACACAAAAACACTAATCAGATCAAGTAACATTTAAGACCATTCCCATGTACATACAAAATCTATATAAAGTACCACGAAAAAGTCTTAGGCACCACAAATCAATCACCGAATACCATCAGGGAGGAATCTCATTGTTCACAACTTACTTCTCCAGCAGGACAGTGACCCCAAACACAGTCAACTTCATAAATGATTATCATCAGCGAAAAGAAGTATAAAACAAGAGTTCTGCAACAGATGTTCTGGCATCAACTAGCCCTGATCAACATCACGAAGGCTGCCTGGGATTACTAGACAGAAGCAAGAAAGACAGCCCGTCTGTAGAAGATCTGTGGTAAGTTCTCCAAGATGCTAGGAACAATCTACCAGCCAGTGTTATAAGAACACTGCACTATAGTATACAGAAGAAAATGAATGCAGATTCTAAAAAGGCATTCACACCAAGTATGAATTTGTCTAAACTGTAGGCTATGGACTCTGTATTACAACCTACTTAACCTGGTAAAATTTAGAGGGATAGTGTCTGATTTTAAAGCATCATAACATGTCCCATTGTTCCTACAATTACAGTGTTTGATATACATACTTAAAGCTCTGAATCTGGAATTTCACAATTTTTACAATAAGCCTAGTTTTCCAAATCTCATCACAAATAGTAAGACGGTGGTTTAGAAACAAGTGCAGCAAAATGAAACATGTAAAACTCAATACCAATAGTAATCTGTTGACCAACAGATCCTCTGCAGTTCCAAATGCCAGGGACATTGTAAAAAGCAGCCTCACTAAATGTTGAGTCTGACCTTTAGAGGCACATATCTTAAAACAATGATAATGTGTTTGAGTGGCAAGCCATGTAGCATATAAATAAAAATCAATAAAGCAATTTTAAAGTAAAATTGAAACATAACCACTGCCAAGTCTTCAGGTGTTGCGGGTGAAGTACTTGTAATTTTGTTTTGATTAACCCCTCAGATGAACAAAGCTTTGCAGTGGTCTCTTATTGTTGGCATAAGGACACTGATTAGAAGTGTCTACAGAAGGCATGCATTATTAAACCTGGAGCTGACTTGTTGGAGGATAAAAAAACAATGGGAACATTCCAGATTCTCCAGAGTTCTGCACATAGAGCAAAACACAAGGGGTTGGGCGGGCGGATCCACTAGTCACTGCTGGAACTTTGGTGCCTCGTCATACAGGAGTTACCACACCAGCAGTCGTTTTGTTAGTGTTGCATTCACGCATGTGTTTACCTTTTCTAGCAGAATCTTTACACAGGAGAGGTGACCTTCATAAGTGGCAGAGAGAAGTGGAGTGATGCCATGTTTATCTGGGGCCTGTGGAAAACAAGAGGGGAAAGCAGATGTTCAACAGGTTTATATGTAGACTGGCATCATTAAGCACCTGTCTCCGCCTCCTACACCACAGAACGTTATCGCAAAATACCTCCACTCCTTCCTCTTATCAATATATTACTTTGAGGAAAGATTGTATCTGCTCAGTTTCAGAGTGCACCAGGGCTAGGGCCTTCATATATATGTATGTGCGACAAATTAAAAACAGTTACTTGTCCCCATTTCCGTTACGCTGTCAGTGCATACAATGACGGACCTATGAACCATGCATAAACTGACAATGCAATGCTTTAGGTCAATGGTGCATTTGAAATTAACGTACTTTGTTTACCACCACATGAACGCAGGTAGAAATGAAAAGCAATACTGTGCAGCTTGTGTGACAATATTTAAAGCCTGAGGGGATTGAGGCCAAAGTATGATTCAAATAAGTTACACAGCTCTAATATTACTAACTGCTCCAAGTTTGACTGAAGCAATGGTGCATATGGTCAAATCCAATTATTTATATTTTAATCTTCCAGATAGTGTTAAAAACTTGGAAAACAAGACCTTTATTGCCACCGCTCCCTTTCCATTCTATTATATTCCAGTGTAAAAGCAGGTTGAGTCTGTCCACTGCTGCAGTGTGCTGGCATGGAGAGGCTCAGCTAAACATACTGACAGTTCTGTGCTTTGGCCAATGCGCTGGTGTGTGCGCTCAGGGGAGCTTTTGGGACAGTTGCTGTGCCTCTCCGTACACTGACAGAATGCAAGGTGAGTGGGTGTGGTCTCAGGGGAATGAGGCCATCATAACTGTGGAATCCTATTGGTTCAAACCTGCACCACTCTACACATGTCTGAACAACAGAGTCTAAAGCAATAAAATCATTACTATTACTTGGTTATATTTGAAGACTACAGAAGAATCCTTGGACAAGTGGATTCCACATACGGGAATGTTGTTTTCTGTGGCGTTGTTAAGATTACAATAGTCAAATTAATGCAAAGTCATGAAAGAGAAAAGGATAGTTTTTTTCCCCCCATCAAATCTGTTTAAATGGCATCTCCAACATGTGTAAGCTGGTCAAATCATTGTCTTTCACCATTGGGATCTTCCAAGAGGCATTAGCAGATATTTGTAAAAATCTAAACGAGGGTTGACTGGCAGATTGTATTTACTACCAGTACTCCATTCACAGCTAACTGCAGGAGGCCTATATTAACAGCAGTGTTCACAGTAAGAGCAGTGCTCACGTTCACGTCGGCTCCCTTGGACAGAAGGAACTCCAACATCTCTGCCTGGCCGCAGTCTGCAGCGTAGTGCAGGGGCTTCCTACCTCCCTCCAACGTCCGGTTCACATCCTCCTCCTAAGACAAACAAACGCACAGCATTAACGCACCACCATCACATACACAACTCATCTTCCTGTAAAGACTGGAGGCCACGTAACTGCTCGAAAATAAACAGGAACAACACGTAAACACCCGCATGTGCACACAGATTACACATCCCCTCCCCCACACACACACATTGTCAAGTCTGAATCTGAGTGGAAGGACAGATAACGTTCTAATAAGCCCCGCCTCCACACAAAGCCTACTGTGTGGAGCAGAAGCGTCATCATTAAAAGACAACAGGCTAGTCATTATAGATGCCAGTCACTCAGACCGGGCAGCAGTGCCAGTACCACGGCGTAGGATAACACCATTCCCCGTTGCACCGCATTACACCACTTACTAACGGCTGGCTTGTCAAGGGAAAGAAAAGGAATGAAATTACCTACTAGGCATCCCGCTGGGACGCATTAACTCCCCCTATGTTTGCTTTGAATTCATTTCTATTGAACCATCCCTGGCTTGCTACATGAGAGAATTCTGAAATTTATAGAGCAACTGCTCCAAAGGTTACCCAGGTCCTTGGTTTTTCCAACTTATACTGCAAGGTTCAATGGAGAAGGCGGCTGCCTCTGAGCTGAGGTTAATGTGACGGAGGCATATCTTATTACAGAAGGGATGATGGAATGACACTGGAGCAGGGGTTGAAAGACAGCATGGCCTTATGTTGGTCACCAGGAGATCTGGCATTCTGGATCAAAGATGAGCCAGGACCTGGGCCATTCCAGGCATGATAGTCAACCTAACTTAGAAACTTCAAGCCAGGCTTTAGACAATGCTACCAACTCACCTTTTCTAAAGTGTAGACTACAGAACACAGTTCTGCAATGGACAGCTTTGCTTAAACTCAATGGATTTCTGAAGATTGATCGGTCTCCATAGTGCTGGAAAATGTAGCTTACTGTCAATCCATGTGCTTTCGTGACACATCCCTCACATTTAATGACCAGGGGTTGAAAACATCAACTTAAAATAATACAAAATACAGAGAATAGCAGAAGAGCAAACTCGACAGTTCACAATATCTAACTTGCAACAAATGCATATTATAGACAAAATAATGTGTATTTTTTAAAATTGGTTATCGATATATTGTCCATGTACTATTCCTGTGTTCAGTAAAAACATGTATATAAAAAAAAGAAGAAATCTACGTAAAATTCGGGCCGACAGGACAAATGAATGGACCGTTACATAGTGCAGCTTTAAACCATGCCCAACGATACTTAAAACACGGAGATAAATCATGTGTTGAGACAATACATACAGATTAAATTAACAACACAGAGGAAAAAATAACAGACACACTACATGGAAAGGGACTGTAGGTCAGAAAAGCACCAACCACACCCAGATCTCAATTGTCTGCCTCAGGTAACTTTAAATCAGTGTTTACCTCAAGGTCAAGAACACCAGCGTAGGAGCAGAGTAAGAAGTGGGATTGCTTTTCATTTTACACCAAATCCACATAAATCCATGAGGCATGATGAAATTTGATCTACTTGTAATAGTTTCCAAACCCTACCTCCAGGAGGTACACATATGGGTAAATTGAAATGCCATCATTAGGCTTTAGAGAGAAGGGTAACGGCAATGGATTGAAGACTGATATCCAAGTACATAATTAAAAGATCTGCGCTTCCCACATTTGAACAATCAATATGAACAAATGCTATGGGCAAGGAAAAGCCCATCCATCTTTGTAAATGAATCGGCAGATTTAAAACTAATTTTCAATCGTACTGAAACGTAGGTCGCAATCAGGTTGTGTTAGATATCGATGAGCAGTGCTGCACCTCAGTGCATCAACCTCCAATGACTTTTAATGAATACAAAAATGTTGATAGGAAAGCCAGTAGCCTAGAACTGGACTAGGCACGTTAACACACAGAATTTACTCAGTTCTTTGGAATCCCTAAAAACAATCATTTTCAAACCAGAGGGCTGAACAAAGTAAACATGCAACCATAAGATAAGTAATGGTCCCCAGACCCAAAGCTTCTCTGAACTGCTCTAATTTACCTGCGCTTAAACAACAGCGTCAAATATCATACCCCGTGTACACATGTCAGTGGAGATGAGGACGTTGATACCATGCTAGAAGGGACGTTCCACATTTAGTGTCGCCATGCTGTATTTTTGAGTAGTGGAAGACAACTTATTTAAACATTGTTGAAAGACCTGAACAATAGACAAACTAAGCTAGTCTTTAAGTCTGGTATAGCAGCTCTGCTCATGTACAAATCAAATAGCTGTGTTTGTCATGGCCTTTAGATCAAAACAGCCTATAGTGACAAAAAATTATTAATTTATCTTTTGGCTGTAGCTGGTGATTTTAAGATGGATTGTAGTTCACTGAAAATCAGAAAACATCATTCCATCCACACTTGGAAGGCATGCAGCCAATTGGCAGTCAGGCAATGGCAGAACCATTGGCAGTATCACTGTTTTTGGAAATACACAGATTCCCAGCATCACACCTAAGCACGTTCCCCAAAAATTTTACTTTCCAAGATGTCAGCATGTAGGCTTGATATTTACATACATACAGCCCCGAAGGACCCCCTAAAAAAACAATGCTGTTTAATGCCCTAAGAATTTCCCCATTTCATTTCTAATAGCAGGAACTCTTGAACTATAGTACTGAGTGAACACATTTTGTACAATATAATTTCTAAGCATTCCTTGTCTGCTTAAATACATAGTTTGATATTACATTGGAGCTCTAGTTAGCCCACTCGAGACTACCCTCAACTATGTTGTGGGGTTAAGGGACTTGGCTACACATAGGCCAGAATACATGTGGCTTAAACAACTTACCAACCAAATTTGTTTACCAAGAGAAATCCAGCTAATTTGTCCTAATTACTCTAAAAAAAAGGTGTGGCCTGAAAAAGGTGTGTCTCAGTTGAGCCAAAATGAGAAGACAAACATGCAAAAATGTTCTCTGAACATCCTCATTCAAATCTAACAAACAAGTTGTGCAGAACAGACCTATTATACTTCATGAGGTCAACAGCTTGAATAAAGGAAGCTATCTGTAACCCTGTTAACTGGCACAACAACAGTGTGTGTGGTTTTAGCGATTAAGTAACATGTTACATTATCTTAACCAAAATAACTGATCCTCAAGCGCTTATACATACAGTATAAACGTTACCCACATACATAGCTTGACCGTTACACAGAAATACGGCCACTCATCAATATACAACCACACCTAACTACTGACTGCACCTAGTTAGCTAATCAGAAGTCACTTGTATACACGAATAGTAAATCATGAAGCAGTTTGTTTCACACTGAGATGCACGAATGTAGTAGCTGGCTAGCGTTAGAAATTTGTGACGAATGCTAGCTAGCTATCCAACGGGTATCCAATATAACCAGCTATATGATTTGGTTTTCAACCGTTTGAAATGGGTATTAGTTTACTAACATCAGCTGACTACAATGAGTTGTCGGGTTGACAACTAAGCTTTAACTAGGCTTGTACCTATCATCCTAAGTAAGCTAGCTTGCTATGGGAGTAGCCATCTGACCAGCTAGCTGATATCGCAACGCCAAGATAAAAACAAAACATGGCTGATTTGAGAGGGTATTAGCTTACCTTCATTAGGTTTTTAACCTCGTCCAGGTCTCCATTTTTCAAGGCCCACATCAATTCTTTATCCCCCATGTTCTTGTGCTTAACAGTTCACTGCGGCTTCCCTGTTGAGAAAAGGCAGCTGTCAAGCTAGGCTAACGTTAGCTGGCTGGCTATCAAACTTCACGAACAGGCAAGCTAAACAGATCCCATGTGGCCAATGGAATAATCTCTCTAACATTTACAATATCACTGGAATGGCATGATTTGTGAGGATGAACACCTGTTAATTGTAGATTGCTGGCAATTGTTGAAATTGCTACAAAAAATAAAGTTTAAAAGAGACAGCAGTGCAGGGATCCGCCTTTCTTTCATTAAGCATTTCCGATGCCGCACACCCGGAAGTTATCAGTTCAGCTTGTGTTTTTTTACTAGTCACACTGCATACAAACTAAAAATGTAAATATCACAATAGGGCATGATAAAGTTTAAAGTAAGTTAGAGTTGTTTTTTATTAAACATTATAGAAATAGGCTTGGAATAGATCGAAGACCATAAGTATTTGCTATTTCTTCTGATGGACGTTTATCTACAAAATCATAATCACATTTAATCAGAAATACATTCAATACATTACAATTTCCACACTTCGCTTAACGGTGCTTATAGGTGTAGAATATACAGCAAAATTTAAATTGAATACCCTATTATGGAATTGTATAGATTATGTTGATTTGTGAGCAATTTTAATGATCATTGTGTGTAAAATAATAATAAGAAGGTTGATGTTTGTACTACTGCAAATCCTGCATATTTTATTCATTTAAATGTATTGTGATTGTACGCGCCCCAAACAGTATTTGTACACAGCTTGTGAAGGTCGACTTAAAATTCGTACACTTTTGAGCATAGGAAAGACATTCTGGGAATATTATTTTCTGTATATAGTGCTTTTTTAGTCCAAGACTAGACGTAATCCTTGTCCATGAAACCGCCCGTAGTGCATTAAGGCATTGAGGGATGAAATACAGATTAGTTCGAACTAATAAAAATATTAAATTCATAAGTGAATCTAAATAAAAAAAGACATTCATAGATATTTTAACCTGTGGGCTTAAAAGATCAGCTATCAATTAGTGACATCCCATTGAACAACAATTGTGAAGCAGGTCATGAATGAAAATGTCTATGGCATGAATAGCAGAATAGGAGATGGTGGTTTACTTCTACCCATTCCACACATGCCCCCAAAACCTTCCTGTAGTTTGTGAACACCAAATGACTCAGCAATGGTTTAATCCTCTTTTTTACTATGCTGTAGGCCTTTAATGAAACACACATCCTGTGCTTTTCGCTCTCTACTTCTAACACACAACACAAACATGCTCATACATACACACAATGACAATCCCACAAAACTACACACTAACATAATGTCAGACACACACACAGACACAGACAGACAGACACACACACACACACACACACACACACACACACACACACACACACACACACACACACACACACACACACACACACACACACACACACACACACACACACACACACACACACACACACTAAAACATGGTTACAAATAAATCCAAACTGGTGTTGTGCAGGAAAATATAAAACCATTTTTAGTGTGCATAACATTTGTTCACAGACATCATTCACCACATTACCACACTGATTGATCCCCCAAAAAAGGCATATATTTTACTTTTTTTACCAACCAGATATATATGCTTCAAATGCACCCCATTAAAGAGGGGGTGCAAACCAAACACATGTGGGTTGTATGTAAAACTTTATTGTTAAACTTACAGAATAGTTGCTACTCATCACAACAGTGCACTGAGGTATGCTTAAAAAACATTTCAAATAACAAAATTAATGGGGAACTGCCTAGAGTTGTACTCTATAAATATTTACTATTGTCATTAAGCTTTTTCATTCTGGTTAATAAAGGGGCATAAAATCACATTTTCCTATGGAGGCATGCTTCAGTTGATCATGTTCTTCCTACTAATCTGATTGTTGAAGTCAATATCAATGCTGAAAAACAGCGAGCTATCTTTAAATTTTGTGGTTGACTTTTCCTTGACTATTGGGGATAAAATCTCACTTTGGTTAAGAATACTAATCAATATCAATGCTGAAAAACAGCGAGCCATCTTTAAATTTTGTGGTTGACTTTGCCTTGAATATTGGTGATAAAATCTCACTTTGGTTAAGAATACTAATCAATATCAATGCTGAAAAACAGTGAGCTATCTTTAAATTTTATGGTTGACTTTGCCTTGACTATTGGTGATAAAATCTCACTTTGGTTATGAATACTAATCAATATCAATGCTGAAAACAGCAAGCTATCTTTAAATTTTGTGGTTGACTTTTCCTTGACTATTGGTGATAAAATCTCACTATGGTTAAGAATACTAATCCCACATTATTTTATTAAAGCAAATTAAGTTTGACCACGCATTGATGCTTTCAGGTTTTTGAGAGGTCACCAATCAGGAGACAGGAGTATAGTCTTGTTTAGTAAATCAGCATGTAGCATACAACTGAGTACACAATTGTACACATGTGCACTCTCGTAGGTATTGTAACATTAGATTCAACATTTTTATTAACCACAACCAGTAACTAAGATAGATGTAAAACACATGTACTACAACTACAGTAGAAGTTCTTAAAGATAAGAGGAGTACACATAAAAATTGGTGAACTACCCCTTTATATGAATCAATGTGAATGGTCCAAGGGGACAAGAAGAAGTCCATGGCTATAATATATCATGATCTCTAGCCTCCCCTACAGAGAAACCCTCTACATTTATTCCACCCTCTACTACCCACACTTCTTCCCTCATCCCATGCTGAAACGGCTTTATATGTCCCTCTTTCCTGTTCTCTCATGATAGATGGCCAATGACAAAGCTGTTTATAGCACTATTATTACATGAAATAAGCACACGAGAGAGAAAAAAACAATCTGGCCAGTGGACAGAAAGGGACTATTAAAGTTGCCATTTGGAGAAAATTCAATAGGGCTCTATGTTGGGAATAAAAACAAAGGTAATGACATGCTCCAGCCCTTGCCTTCTACCACCCCCCACCTGCAGCTCCGCCCCTTCCCCTTGAATCTCCACTATTCTAAGCTTGCGAGATGCACAGCACACATGCTGCTCGTGTGAGAAGAGGCTCAAGGTGGCCATTAAAGAAGTGTAATGTGCATGTAACAAAATCAAGGGTACATGTTAGTCATCACATGGGGATGGGATCACAAGACATTACTGTATACATTCCTGTGCTCAGCATTCTAATGTCTCATGCATATCTCAAATGAGTCTCCACTGAGTGATAAAAAAGTGTGCAATGCACATGAGCAGCACCACAAAATACACAATGTTGATGACTGGTTACAGATAGACCCAGCTGAATGACATTGCCCTGCAGTGCCACAGATATTACAACGAGTAATAGGCATGCACTCAAAAACAGACTGGGTCCCACTTTTGCTGCCAAAACAGCCCTGACCCATCAAGGCATGGCCTCCACTTGACATCACTAGACCACTGCAGACCGGGAACAACAGCAGTTTTGGAGATGCTCTGACCCAGTCGTCTAACCTTCACACTTTGGCCCTTGTCAAAGTCGCAGAAGTCCTTACGCTTGTCCATTTTTCCTGCTTCTAACACATCAACTTTGAGGACAAAATGTTAACTTGGTGACTAATATATCCCACCCAATGATAGGTGCCATGATAACAAGATTATCTGTGTTTTTTACTTCACATGTCAGTGGTCATAATGTTATTACTGATCATAATTATTGGACTTAGTTTGGAAAAATTATTATTTAAAGTGTGAGTATTTAAAATAAAATAAAAGTAGCAGTACTTTACTGAATTAAATATAAAAAAGAAAGAAAAAAAACGTTTCTACAGCTTAGTATTTTTTCCCTTTCCTTGGCAATGCCATTTGTTCTTATTGCAGTGATTTAACTTGAAGGTGTACAATATTAAAGCGTGCCGCATGGCTTGTTGAAGTGTCAGGATGAGAGCCAAATGTTTCTAGTGTGCGTTCAGGGGTAACATTGGGTGATTGGAGCAGTTTCTCTTTATTCTGGTGTTCACCTGCCAACGCTTATCGCCTTCCGTCATCCGCCTGCACTTACTGCTTTTCTTTTATTCCATCGCTTTCCTCCCCACTCTCTTGCCCCAGCATAGAAAACCCATCTTCAGCTTTGTGTCATGCTCTGATTCCTATAAGACTACCTCTCCCTCTCCAGCCTTGTCAGACAGTTGAAGTACTGTCAGATAATCTATGTGCTGACCATGTGTCAGTAATCCCTCACTCCCTCAGCCCCCACATGTCCTTGTCAATTTTAACTGGCTAATGATTAGTGAGAAAGTCTGTGAAAGATTCATACAGCAAACAAGCCACCCTCCACAACAAGGTAGGTCAGCAAGACTATAATATGCTTCATGTTCATATAGTAAATCATTATCTGTATATCAGGGGCGAACTGGGAAACAAATTCAGCCCTGGCACTGTAGCTACACCAGCCCACATTAACCCGCCCACACACACGCCTATCCATTGGCACACACACTTCACTTGCTATATCCACGTAAAGGAGTTAGTGCTAATAAATACTATTAACACTACAGTTAAGGGTTTTAAATATTTCTACTTGTCACTGTATAAAAATGTACTAGAGTACTGTTATTGATTGGCTGGGTTATGCCAGATGTGTCTTTCAACAAGCGAATAAATAGGTAATAATGGGATCCCTGACTGGCTCATTCAAAATTACACAATGCTGACAGAAGTTCACAATCACATCTGTTACATAAACATTTCATCTTCCTAGATTGTGAATAAACAGTTGAGGGTTTTTACCAACTTTTTTTGTTTTGAGCATCAAATGTCGCCCTGCATATTTAGAGGTTGAAGTCAGCCTAGGCGTTTTGTTTTCTCAGCAAGTGTTCCTAAATAAATATTGAACACCACTTCCTCCCTTGGTCTCCCTTTCTCAACCCTACAACATGGTTACATTTGGTTACGCAAGCAGAATTTTCCCCATTCATCCATTACGCATGTCTTCAGCTGTGAAACTGTACAGGGCCTTCGTGCCTTATTTTGCGTTTTATAATGCACCACACAATCTCGATCTGAGACAGGTCAGGACTGCAGGCAGGCCATGCTAGCACCCGCACGCTCCGCTTACGCAACCATGTACTTGTAATCCGGGCAGAATGTGGTTTGGCGTTGTCCTGCTGGAAAATGCCAGAACGTCCCTGGAAAAGACAACGTCTGGATGGTATAGAGGTTATTTCCAGTAAACAGTGATGAATGTGTGAAATAACTGTATTAGTCAATTTTCAATTGGTACTTTAAAAGTTAATGGAATGTCCTTTCATTTTACTGTATTTGTAAATTTGTCACAGTCATATTTGATCTTTTTGAAAAGGTTTAGATGAGTAGGATAATATAATGTCATCAAAATTACAAATAATTATGTGTAAATGCAGAAATTGAATGTCTAAATACTTGAGGTTGCGAAAAGTCTGTTTTACTTTGTCTAAGGGAACGAAAGAAGCACATTGTTTAGACATTGGGGGTAGGGGTCAATGAAGATAGTTGGCTTGAGGGCTCACATCTGGCCATTTAGTTAAGATAGGAAGAAGGCCAGGAATGTGCTTTTGGTCAGATTTCAGTTAATCTGTGGTCAGCTTAGATTACAGGTCGAGGGGGTCACTTGGACAAAGAAGAGGATAGTTTTAAGATCTTAGACTATATGGACCCAGAGTCAGAAGGGGTGGGCAGTAGCCAGAAGGGGTGGGCAGTAGCCAGAAGGGGTGGGCAGTAGTCAGAAGGGGTGGGCAGTAGTCAGAAGGGGTGGGCAGTAGTCAGAAGGGGTGGGCAGGAGTCAGAAGGGGTGGGCAGTAGTCAG
>JACXGM010008545.1:6692-28895 GCA_016801145.1 Umbra pygmaea | reverse complement strand
TATCTGCTCTGTTATCTGCTCTGTTATCTGCTCTATTATCTGCTCTGTTATCTGCTGTGTTGGTTCTTTCTGGTCTGTTATCTGATCTGTTAGCTGGGTATTTCTGGAAACATTCCTGTTTAATTCTAAGGGTCCACGTTTGCTTTCCCTTGCAGCAATCTCCAGATCGCATCCATCAGTTAAACCTTTTGCTCATCCAAATGTGAGATGGATGTATCTTTAGGCTAAATAAAATGTCCCTCATGTATATTCTCTGATGCTGACTAGGGATCGATATTAGCATTTTTGAGCTCAAAAATTGTGGTAATGGCAGACTAAGTCTTTAGGTTTCACACAACCCTGGTGTTTTCCAGTGTAATAAAGTGTTTTCTCCCATAGCTTAAGCCTAATTAGTCTAAAGAAGGGAGGCAATTACTTTAGAAGATCTTTACAAGCACAGTTGGAATTTAAATATTTAGGGGAGTAATTTGCTTGCAGTTTGACAACATTTATAAGTTGTTTTGTGGTGTTTATGAATGAACAGTATTAGGTTCTCTTTTCTTTCCTACTCTCAAGGACATAGGAATGAGTTTCATATTGGGGGGACACACCATATATTTTTCACAAAGTGTTCATATTATGGGGGGGTGCACACTGCCTGTCTGTAACATTGGGGGGGGGGGACTGTCCCCCCGCCCCCCCTGCTCCTAAGCCCTTTCATACTCTATAGGTGAGGGGTTTTCCTGGCTCTGAGACAAACCCATGCTCTTTTCACGGTTAAAATCAAGTCTACTAACTGACACACATATAGTAGTGTGCATCACTCAGTTAGAAATACAACAGCATCGTCCACTACATCTGTGGCATTTTTTTATGGAAATCAGCCGAGGCTAGCAGATGATTTTCTGATTTCTAGAACTTTCCAACACTAGATCTTTCTCTGGTATGCCTATTTTCCACTTCAGGGCTGACCTGGGACCTTCTGTGTCCATCACGGTATAGAAACTTCCAGCTGGGTAGTGCGCCGTACCAGGAACAAATGTATGGTACTGTCCGGTACGAAGCGGGCTGGTGGGTGGGGTTACAAACTGAGAAATTCATCAGCCAATGTTCGTTAGATTCTGTACTTGAATTAATGCATTTCCTTGAAGATTCTAAATGAATTTATCCCTTTTATGCATCTATACCCTTATTACTGACAAATAGAAATATGTACACTGATTGCAAACATATCGATGTTCGACCAAAACAAATCCATAATCAGGCAAACAAATCAATGTTCAGGCCAACAAATTGATACTCAGGCAAAACAAATCATTGTTCACACAAAACAATGGGCAACACTTTAAAGTGTGGACTGTGGTTTGTGCCCTATTCTTCATATTATGATTTGACATGTTTTTACTACCATGTGCCAGCTTAAATGTGCAAGCAGTACTGGAAAGCCTGCAGCAAGGTGATAAGGGTAACCACATGTCTTAGCCAACATAGATAATGTCTTAACCAACTTAAATGTCTTAGCCAACGTACAGGAGATAATGTCTTAGCCAATATAGATAATGTCTTAGCCAATATAGGTATTGCCTTACCCAACATAGATAATATCTTTGCCAACAAAAATGATGTCTTAGCAAGTGTAGATAATGTTTTAGCCAACATAGATAATGTCTTAGCCAAGATAAATAATGGTATAGCCAACTTAGCTAATGTCTTAGCCAAGATAAATAATGGTATAGCCAACTTAGCTAATGTCTTAGCCAAGATAAATAATGGTATAGCCAACTTAGCTAATGTCTTAGCCAAGATAAATAATGGTATAGCCAACTTAGCTAATGTCTTAGCCAAGATAAATAATGTCATAGCCAACTTAGATAATGTCTTAGCAAATAAAACTAATGTCATAGCCAACATAGATAATGTCTTAGCCAAGATAAATAATGCCATAGCCAACTTAGATAATGTCTTAGCCAAGATAAATTGTCTAAGCCAAGATAAATGTCATAGCCAACTTAGATAATGTCTTAGCCAAGATAAATAATGTCATAGCCAACTTAGATAATGTCTTAGCAAATATAAATAATGGCATAGCCAACATAGATAATGTCTTAGCCAAAACCTTTATTTAACCAGGTGGTTAAAATGGATGAGGTTGATCTACTTAAGAAGGACGAGGTTGATGCATTTAAGATGGATACGGTTGATGAAGTTAAATTGGATGAGATTGGTGCAATTAATTTGGATGAGGTTCATGTTGTTAAAATGGATGAGGTTTATCTACTTAATATGGATGAGGTTGATGCATTTCATATATATATATATATGGTTGATGTAGTTAAGATGGATAAGGGGTGGTTTAGAAATGACAAGTGGTCTTCTAAGTGTCCTGACTCTTGTTTACTAGCTGTCAACCCACAACATGTTTTAAATAGTTAGGGGTGATAGTCAGATGTCTGTGTGCTTTGCTGTGGGTGTGTTCAGTTGTAACACAATTTCATCTGTCACCAAACAGTCACACTCCTCCACACTCATGCGTAGGTCTTTTGGTGTTGTGTGTGTGTGTGTTGTGTGTGTGTGTATACTGCTCAGAGTAAACAGATATAAAAGTCACTGACCTACTGGGAAATGATTAGATGCATTAATCTGTCTTTGACCGGCTGACAGGCACTGGTGGACGCTGGGTCTGTTCTCAAGGAATTAGTAAAGAAAACTGTATAGGAAGAAATAACAACAACATCAAGTAAGTAGTATGATGTGTGTATTTCTGTGTGGAGCAACAAGTGGGACATTGCCTGATATAGCTGACATTAACTCATTTTTGTTTTTAGTAGGATGTCTACTGTGTAATCATGTGAGAGTGACAGCTTCTATACAATTATACTTGTTTCAAAAAGTGTAAGCTAAAACAAATTGTGTATACATACAGCAAAGTTTTTTTTCCAAATAGGGTGATATTGACAGCATGATGTTTATTTGACAGAATGGGGAGCATTCAACATTTTGAGTTCTACGGTTTATGCAAAAGAATGATTGCCTTACATGTACTGTAAATAAATAAAAGCAAGTTTACATGTATTACAATAGCATTTAACATAGCAAAGTACGCAGTCGTGTTTCCCTTCTCTGAACATTGCTGTGCGTCTCTTTATATCACTGTGTAATGTTATATTCGCTCTTTTGACAATCATTTACAATTAGTCAATCATTTTACTTCACTATGCCCTTTTGGCAATGTGACAGCTGTAGGTGTGTTTGTGCATGTGTGTAAGTGTGTGTTTCTGTTTGTGCTTGTGTGTAGTCGTGTGTGTGTGTGAATGTGTGTGAAAGGCTTACATTAAGGGATGGTGTGACATCACTGTTCTCTGCAGGAATCCTGACAGGTGATGTAGTTTGTAAACACACCGGATACATGTCTAGGATAGAAAACTGCTGCAGATGTGTTTGTGGCTGTGAGTGAGTGATCGTGTGAGAGTATTAGTTGGTCTGATACTGTATGCTTTAGTATGTATGAACTAACAGCACCTGAGCAGCACACTGTAAAAATACACCTCCAAAAACAAGACAACAAGGTATGCTTTGGTGGCTGTACAGTTACATCAGAAGAAAACTGCAAAAACTTTTGTGTTACACTGTTAATCCATGCTTTTGTTACGTCAAGATTGGATTATTGTAATGCTCTCTTTTCTGGCTCACAAGACAAGATCCTGAAAAAACTTCAGTTAGTGCTTAACACGGCCGCCGGAATATTGACTAGAACTTTAACATTTTTACATATTACCCCAATTCTTGGGCAGATTTTTAAGTTTTACTGTTAACCTACAAAGCACTACATAGACCTTCCCCTACTTATCTTTCTGATTTGGTGCTGCCTTATGCAACTTCACGTCCTTACGTACCTTCACGTATGTTACGTTCACAAGATGCCGGCCTTCTTAAACCTTCAGTATACTAGCTGTTGCCAACCTGGCACGCGACAATGTGACGTCATGGGAGCGCCGTAACTATTTATACTTGTGCGTGGTGCACAAGACATTAGTTGCCGTCTTCTCCTGAACAGAGGTGTCGCAACTGAGAAAAGGCTACCGACTTTGCTATTTCTATGGACTAGAAAAAGAAGAAAAAAGTAAACAATGGCAGAACTGGCAGCAGCATTGACGTTAATGTCAACAGTGGCTAAGATGATCTTAACTGCATTGTTATGGACCATTTACTGTTTAATTATGAACCAATAACTGTGTTATTATAAAATAAACTCATCCATGATTTCTGATTCGGCTTTGTCACGCGCCGCTGAAAAAAAAGAGTTGTGCACGCTCTAAAACCTCGAGTCATTTTGACGTCACATTGGCACGCGCCAGGTTGGCAATGGTGAGTATACTGAAGGATTTACTGTTCCTATCATTTGTAAACAAACAGCTGGTGGAAGGGCTTTCTCATATAGAGCTCCAATTTTGTGGAATGATCTGCCAACCCATGTGAGAGATGCAGACTCAGTGTGTCCAGGACACCAGGGTTAACACCCCTACTCTTACGAATAGTGCAATGGGATCTTTAGTGACCACAGAGTCAGGACACCCATTTTAACGCCTCATCCAAAAGACGGCACCCTACGCAGGGCAGATGTCCCCATCACTGCCCTGGGGCATTGGGAATGATCTTTAGACCAGAGGGAAGACTGCCCCCTACTGGCCCTCCAACACCACTTCCAGCAGCACTGGTCTCCTACCAGGGACTAACCAGGCCCAACCCTGCTTAGCTTTATAAGTAAACCAGCAGTGCAATACAGGGTGCTATGCTGCTGGCTGTGAAGTGTAAAAAAAAACAGAGGTGCCTAATAAACATAGGGTCTGTCACTAAAACTGTTCTCCTCTACTCCTCTTCCTCTTGTCCCTTAGCTCCCCCCCCCGCTGTCTCATATCCAAAATAATCTGTCAGTGCACTGAGATACCGTAATTGAACTTATAATTGAAAATAAAATAAGGTAAATAGTCTAACATGATAGGTATAATTCTTAAAATAAGATACATATATAAAATATGATAAATACAATAGGGTTTTCACGGTGCATGTCTGCGTATAGAGCAATGTATTCTCCACGTGACTCTGTTTACAGTTGCACTGTCATTTGCTGTGTGGCGCTCTGTTCCTCTGTGATCTGTTTAGCCTCTTCTAGCCATTGTGTTGGAAACAGCCTCAGTCTCAGCCAGTCTCAGCCAGTCTGACGCTCTGGGGCTTACACTGATTTGACTATAAATTCAGACATTTGGGGGGCGGTGTGGTAAACAACCAGGATGTATATAAATGCCCTTGGGATAATGCCACAGACATGTAACCTGGTGTGGCTATGGGGCCATTTTCTCAATATGGGACATGCAGCCGTGGGGATAAGAGTATGAGGCCTAATTGGATACAGTGGGTTGTTGAAGGTTCCCAATCATAGGGTCAGGACCTAGTTGTGGTCTCCTGTTCCAGAATATTTCTGTTTTACTGTTAGGGGTGTGATATTTGGGTGATAGGTGACCTAGCGCTGTAAGTAATGGCTGATCCTGAGGCTGCGATCCAAAACTCAGAAAAAAACTTTCAAATCACACATGCAGGAAATACTTCCTGTACATGAGTGAATTGGACCAATAGATAAACGTAATTATTAGGAGCTGGTGTTTTACCAAGCATGCTGGGAGATCTGCCTGGCTGATTCTAGATTGGCAGTCTGGACGACATGCTACAAACCTAAGAGACCAGCAAGTAAGAACCTGGGAAACCACAGCTTAGTGCAGCTGGTGTCCAGACAGTCTCTCTTTCCCTTTTTGACATGGTATAACTGTTTGCCTTTGGGCTTAACTACGTCTGGGAAATGGGCGTGGGTGGAGGCCTGGCAAGGCAGAGAGTGGGGAGAGGAGGAGGAGGAGGTAAGGGAGGAGAGGAAGAGGAGCAGAGGAGGACAGTTTTAGTGACTGACCCCGTGTTTATTAGACGCCTCTGTTTTGTGTTTTTTCGACGCTCCGCAGGCGTCCATTGACGCGCCCCCCTTCCCCACACTTGGCCAGTTGAATACATCACACCCGCTGGGCTGGCTGGATGGGCAAACACGAGGCTGAGGTTGGCTACGGAATACGATTGGTTTCACATAAGAGGATTGGTTACACATTCACAAGCATACAAACACACACACACTCACTCAATCGTAGCAGCAGGATACTGTGCATTTCATCAGTACCAAATACGTAAAAAGGTGACACACACATCGGTGGGGCTTCTTGATGGGACTTGCACACTCCTCACCATATAATCTCTCTGCCCTTATCTGCTTCAGTCTGTTCTGGGCTCTGTATCTGGACTTCACCAGTAACACCTCCACGGCAGTAACATTTTCCTCCAGATGGGTTGGGACAGTCAACTAGTTCGTCTTCGTTTGGCTGGAGGGTACAGTTTGAACACACAACGCCCCTATTTTGGAGAAACAAAAGTATTGGGAAAGAGTAGAATAACGTCCAACATAAGCAGTTACGATATTTTCACTTTTTGCAAAAAAAAATAAAGTTAAACACAAAACATGTCATACATTAAACATTTAGGTGAAAAATGGATGTCTGCATAAATTAGTCATAAAAGATGATCTGATCTTCAATTGACAAAACGATCAACAATTGACAAAACACAGTCTTTTCAAACCAATAATACACAAAAATTTAAAATCTTTTTTGAAGCCACTCTATAAATTTTCAGTGTAGGTGTGTTTAATCGTTTTACTGAATGTGCGCCACCACGGGCAAATTATCTCCAGGTGAAGATACTCTATACAATTAATTTTCTATGAGACACAAGCAGCTAGAGATTCATTGGAATGTGACCCGCTGAGCTGTGCACAGCTGGCGACAGCCATTGAAAAAATGTGTAATTTGGGGAGTCTGAGGAATCTTGTTTGAAATTGCTGCTTCCTGGTCTTTCATGGTTTTTATATTTTAGTAGAAGTGCAAGCCTGCAGCCAGTGTTCACTTTACAGACATTTGAGGTTGCCATGCAACCTAACTTTATGTCCTGCCCTCCAACTAGGCTAAGAGCTATAGATAACTAGTCCGGAAAAAATAGTGTGGTTTTGCTGCACTTTAACGTTAGTTGTTATTGTACGGTGCAATTTAGCCTGACAAAGAGTAAAAAGTCATACACGCAGCTTTTGTCTTTCCTTACCATGATAAACAATTACTCTTAAAGTGGCAGGATTAGGACATAAAACAGGGTTCTACATCTATGTTTTAGGCTTAGTTGAGCAACAAGCCATACATTACGTACGCGTCCTCGGAGGGAGGGGACCAAAAACCCGCTGCTCAGTGGACGCTCATTGGACAGTGAAAGGGAATGGAGCTGTGGGTGTGACAACTGACACAAAATGTACCGTTTGAATGTAGGCGTTTATTTAGCCATGGTAAATAAATGTAGGAGAATGGGCTGGACGGAACCAAAGCAAAGAAATAAAAATATAAATATTCCACCTCTAAACTATCCTAACCTACCAAACAGAAATCTAATATAACTGGCACACGAACAAGGCGCCGTAACCAAAATACAGGGGGTGGTCTGCCCAGATCTAACCTAGTGTCTATAGACAGGAAAGTAACCCTACAGGTGATGTATGCCCACGGCGGTTACACACTCCCACGTGCGTTCCCCTTCCCCTGAGAAGAAACGGAAATATGGATGGTTAATATACATATATGTATATAACAATGGATATAACAATTAATAAATGTAACAAAGTACCGACTGTATTCACAAAATCACACAGGGTCTCAGACACTTAACCACAGAATACACAATGTAGCTCATGCCAAACACACCATGCATACGGCTGTCACCCACAGAGAGAGAGAGATTGATACATAACTAAAGGGCTTTTGACCACTGCCAACAAGCTGCAGCTGACAGCGCTGATGAGGGGCGGGTCCAGAGGAACGAGCCCTGTCACCTTCTACCACCGGCCATATGGCTCCACCTGTTAGACACACACTGACAGAAGACACACAAACACAGAATGGAACACAGTCCTCACAGGTAACTGGGGGACGTAACACCATAAAACTTGTTATAACGATAACATGTATTATTGAGAGACAGTACAATCTATCCTCATTTGTCATTTGTGCTTCATGGGGTAATTGGGAAAACAATATTTTTGGTGGTGAAAGAAATGTTGCTGGTTTACCAAATGGTTACTTCTAGGGTTAGGGGCAAGGTAATACCTTTAAGTCACAGTATGTGGACAGGTATATGTACTTTATATATGCTAAATATAGTGATGGAAATTATTATTTGATCCCCTGCTGATTTTGTATGTTTGCCCGTTGACAAAAAATGCAGGGTTTGTACGGATACTAGAAATCCTTGAAAAGTGCTTGGATTTGGGATAAAGTGCTTTAAAGTGCTTGAAATTGTAATTGCATTGCTTTCATAATATTTTGCTATCTTATTGAATAGTTCATTTTTTTAGATAAAATAAGCCTACTTGCTTTTTCCTTTTGCATAAAACACACACGGGTCTGTGTGTGGCTATAGTGTGATATAATGTGGGCCTGAGCCCTCTCATGGAACAGTGGGAGATGAAAACATGCCGGAAGGTTGCAGCTTCAATAAGTTTTGGCTTGAAAACGAAAAATACCAATTATGTTAAAACGAGGACCAAATCCTCCTGTTAGTTCTGCAAAAAGGATGGGTAATTAAGACTCTGTTTATTCAGCCTGTCACTTATAACACATAGACAGAGTGCAGGAGACAGGTTTTTCTTTAATAATCCCAGAAACATAATAGGCAACAAGGAATACAAAACTAGAGTACACCAAACAGACTTGTAGCGACGTTCCTAAAGCAATAAGCAACAACCAACAAACTGGGCTGAATAAACAGAGTCTTAATTACCAATACTAATGAGTTAAACAGAATACACCTGTCAGAACATAGAGAAGGCTAGAGCAGATACAAACTCTGCAGAAATAGAGGCTTGAATCAATATTCAGGAGAACGGGAATGCCACTTGCTGTCTGGGAGGGGAGCAGGTAAGACACAGCCCTACCCTGTAATTAATTCTTGTTTTTTAAATGTGTTTTCCTTTAAATTGTCAGCCTTTTGTAGAATGCTATCATGTTTTTTACATAGCACAATAACATCTGATTTAATGTCATAAAGTATGGAAATGGAAATGCTTGAAAATGTATCTTGAAAATGCTGGAAAAGTGCTTGATTTTGACTTGGAAATGATCAGTCTATAATTATAATGGTAGGTTTATTTGAATAGTGAGATACAGAATAACAACAAAAGAAATCCAGAAAAAACATACAAAAGTTATTAATTGTTTTGCATTATAATGAGTGAAATAAGTATTTGACCCCTTTGCAAAACATGACTTGGCACTTGGCAAAACTGTTTGTAGTTACAGAGGTCAGACGTTTCTTTTAGTTGGCCACTAGGTTTGCACACATCTCAGGAGGGATTTTGTCCCACTCCTCTTTGCAGATCCTCCCCAAGTCATCAAAGTTTTGAGGCTGATCCTCCCCAAGTTATCAAAGTTTTGAGGCTGAGTTTTGAGATTTTCTATTGGTTTAAGGTCTGGAGACTGGCTAGGCCACTCCAGGACCTTAATGTGCTTCTTCTTTAGCCACTCCTTTGTTGCCTTGGCCATGTGTTCTGTGTCATTGGCATGCTGGAATACCCATCCACAACTCATTTTCAATGTCCTGGCTTAGGGAAAAAGGTTCTCACACAAGATTTGGCGGTACACGGCCACGTCCATTGTTCCTTTGATGCAGTAAATTTGTCCTGTCCTCTTAGCAGAAAATCACCCCCAAAGCATAATGTTTCCACCTCCATGTTTGACAGTGGGGATGGTGTTCTTGGGGTCATAGGCAGCATTTCCCATCCTCCAAACAGTTGAGTTAATGCCAAATAGCTCAATTTTTGTCTCATCTGGGAGGTTGATAGTTAGTTATTTTGTGTTTCTTCCATTTGCAAAAAATCACACCAACTTTTGTCACCTTCTCACCAAGCTGCTTGGCGATGGTCTTGTAACCCATTCAAGCCTCGTGTACATGTAGCTCTACTAATACACCTACCATTAAATATATAGACTGATCATTTTTTTGTCAGTGGGCAAACATACAAAATCAGCAGGGGATCAAATATTTTTTTAATCTCTGTATGTATCTGCAGTATATGTTCTTATGGCTGGAAGTCTTGGTTTTCATAGACCTCTAACTTTCTACATTTTTTAAAATACAATAACACAACAAAAACAAAATCGCTCCTGAAGCACCCTCTGAAGATTTGTGCCTTCACTGCTAACATAGGTTCCAATAGGAACCATTGCCATCCAGGGTGGAAAAAGTATGTGAACCTTTGGATTTAATAACTGGTTGATGCTTCTTTGAGATCAATAACCTTAATCAAGTGTTTCCTGTGGTTGTAAATCAGGCCTTTGAAATGGTCAAGAGGAATTTTATAGCATTCCTGTTAACAAAATTGTTTCAGGTTAGCAATACTCTTAGGAAATCAGGTGTGAGTCCCTCTCTTAAAGTCACACCACAGCATCTCAGTCAGGATTTACATAGCATCACACAACTTCTTTTCAAACTTCAATTGGCAGACAGGTGGCCTTACGTTCTCCTGTAAAATGTCTGGATACATTTCGATGATAGCAAGCTGTCCAGGCCCTGCGGAAGCAAAGCAACCCCAAAACATGATGCTCCCTCCTTTTATGCCTTTGTGTCTCCAAACGGTTGTGTTCCCTCCAAATAACTCAACTTTGGTTTTATCTCTACACAGAATATTTTGCCAATAGCATTCTGGGACATCCAGGGGCTTTTTGTGAACTTCCAAAATGCAGCAATGTTGTTTTTGGACAGTAAAGAACAGTTTAAATTGTATGACAATTTTTTGCAGAAGTCCAGTTCATTCCAAATGGTTCACATACTCTTTCTTGCCGCTGTACATATCAAGTTGAACTGTAGTTGTGGACATGTCTTCTTGTCCTCCATACGTCTGCATAAGGCTGTTCTGATGCACGTTGGTGGGAGTGAGGAATTAGCTCTTCATCAGGATAATAGGAAGTGCTGATTCATCACCCCCACCATGTACAGAGTGCAGTCTGGTAACACAACACACACTCAGACAACACTATGATAACACACACTCACAAACACAAAAACAGCCAACAGTCTGGTTACACAAACACACTGACTGCATCGTCCAAAGATGACCAAACAGACCATAAACATTGGGTAAATTATATTTTTTTTGAGATTTTCATGAGGCCTATTTTGTGGCGTACTGGATTTGTAGTAGTACGTGGATGGACAGTGTTGCTGTGTGAATGGAGTTGAATTGTGAGTGCTGCACAGGGACCTGCCAGGGTAACATGTCGATTAAATGTATGACGTATGTGGACGGAAATATGCCTTTAAAAAACAAAATAGGTTTGTCCCAGTTACCGTAACCTAAACACACATTCTGCTTTACGTTGAGGATGGAAACACTGTCTAGAACAACCAAATGAAGGTAAAAAAGAAACTGGTGCCGGGTTTTTAGTGTAGCGTTCTAAGCTCTGGACAACACGTTCCCCCTGGCGAAAGGGGTTCAATCCCCGGCTCTTCCTCTCTGTCTCCACCCACATACTTGACACCCAAGCCTCTGCTTCCTACAGTCTTCTCAATAACAAATAACAAAATAACAATGTACTGACACTGTTGAGTGGATCAGCTCAGCGGGTTATAGCTCAGTCTCCATTTTAGTTTGACATGTGGAATGAGTGTCCATCCAGACGCGTTGGGTCCTTCCCCAGAACGCTGCAATGGCCAGCTTGATTGTTTTTCCATAGACACAACGTCATCCAGAGTGAAACCGTACCTCTCGAAAGTCTCATTGCCTCTGTGACGCGCGATTGTGTGCGCGTGTGTGCATGTTGGCAGATGCATACAGCAGATGAACATTGCCTGAATGCGTTTGTGCGTTTTGTGATGATCAAAAACCCCAAACACATTATCTTATTAGTGCTGTTTCAGAGATCTAGAAGGTGAGCGGTGGTCGATGATATATAATTAATGATATACTGTATAATTAATAATTAATTATGTTCTATTGTTAAATGTAGCCTGTAGCACAGCATGGGCTCCTGACATGAGAGTCAATTTAGTGTTTTGTACGGAAGATATTTAGATTTTATTCTCCCTAAGGAACTTTAAATGTTGCGGGTGGAATTAGAAAAATATACAATACATTTCAAAATACAGACAGGAAAGCTTCAGACTTATACTTTATATACTCAAAGGAAAACATACTGGTGCCGATTTAACTGAAATGTTTTCCTTGAGGATACATTCTTGGTTCACTCGCATGTCTTTAGATGAGGTATCTAAAGTAAAGTAAAATGCATTGAAAAAAGGATGTAATGCTCGGTCACTTCTGTATGAATGTAAACTGCTCTCCGCCCTCAGCCGCACCATCCTCTCTGCATGTGGCCGCTTGCCCATCCAGGTACATCAGCATTTCACAGAAAACCTGCTGATGGTCGCCGAAGGCCCAGTCAATAGCTTAGCCATTAACTTTCCAAATATGACCAATGCCAAAAACAGCTCTATCGGTGGAGATCTAAGTAGCTGGCTCTCCAGGGGGCAGGGTATAGATTGAATGGATGCCAAATGCCGAACCCTCCTGTATTGATTCCATTAGGATCCAAGGTTATGTTCTTACTGAATGGTGCAGTTATCATCACCCCCCCTGAAAGCTCTTAGTGTGTTTGGAAGATGGAATGAGTTGGAACAGACCCCACACATACAAACACATCCCAGGTGTTCCAGGTAATAGTGCTGGAGCATCTAGAAGACAGGTACTAAACATAGAATCTGAGTTCTAGTACACTGAAAAAAATATGTTAAAAAACAGTAAAAAGTACTGGAAATATGTTGCCGGTACTTTTTCAATTATCTTACAGACATTTCCTTCAAGACAATAACAGAAAATACTTTATAAACACAGTAGATGTCTGTTACAAAGTAACATCAGCACTGTGTTTTAACGGACATTTACATGTGTTTATAGAGTATTTTCTTTTATTGTCTTGAAGGAAATGCAGGTAAAATAATATAAAATGTACTGGCATATTTGTTAACAGTACGTTATACTTTTTTTTCCGGAACAATGTTTTACAGTGTGTAAGAATCAAATCCTGCCATAAGGGTAGTAAAATGAGGGCAATTTGATACGTTGAGTGTTCCCTGGTCCCCAGGAGGAATAAGGCCTTTTTTAGGCTTAGGGTTTAGGGTCAAAGTTATAACTGAGGTAGTGTTAGAAGGACTAGGGTTAAGGTTAGGTTTAAGGTTACGTGTTTTACATTACTGTTAAGGTTAATGGTTAGGGAAAATATTTGCGTCAAGGATACACAAACCTAAAATGTCGATGTGTGTGTTAGCATCTGCACAAGTGTGAAGGTTAAAGGTGTGTGTGTGTGTGTCTCATTGACTCGTGTCCGTGTGTGTGGGTGGCTCTGTTTTAATTCACTCCAGGTCGAGGCATTTAAAATATTTGTCACAAAACCTGTTGGAATTCCTGACACCTTGCCCTGCCTATTGGCCAAGCAGAGCTTGTGTCAAGCCATCTGCCCTGTCTGCCTCAAACTAATGTTTACCCCACACTTTTAGATTTAGAGCAATGTATCACACATATATTTTTTATGCCTACCCAATGTAAAATATATACATTTGTTCAACCTGTGACTTTTAGGTTGTCCCAGTAAATGTCATTCAGTCTGGTTTAAGATGTATTTATTTAAGTTGATCATCACATCCAATCATCACATTTTAAGTTACGCCAATATAAATCATCAAATTACCGTAGTCACGTTTGCATATCTCCCAGCATGCCTTCCTAAGGAAATGTGTCAGATACCAACTTTGAGAGCTTACAGCTTCTGTACCACACTGACATTCACTTCAAGAGTGTATTTTTACAAATTAGAATATCCAACTGGTAAAACATCCAGCAGCTGTAATATTTTATTACCCACAACTTGCATTGGGAAGCACTGAAATAATGAAATACTTAGACATTTTACAAGATTAGCTAAACTACATAGATGGGAACACTCTTCTCAGTAATGGTTGCAATACATTAAACCATTTAAAGTTTGTATTAGGTTTGAAAAAAATAAATATTATATTTATAATTTAATAATCAATCAAACAAAGTAATCAATACATTAATGCATAAAACAGAACATAGATTAAAACAAACTATTCTTAAAAAAAATGTGCAGAAAAGCATGCTAGGAAATGTATAAACATTTGAGCAAATATTATAATATAAGTAAAAATAATAGAAAATGTACTGGTATTTATTACCAGTAGTTTTTACAGTTTTTTACGGAACTTATTTTTTACAGTGTACACTTAGCCTTCTGACACCCAGCAAAAAACAATTGTGTTACAGTGTAATTATGAATTTTGACAGGGTCAAGGTCACACCTCAAACACGTGTCATCACTGAAAATGTGCTCTCAATGAGACTGTGGGACTGAACACAGTGGCCTATATTGATGCAGAGATACTGACCAAAAACATACATCCACTAGAGTGGACACAAATGAATGGCTGTGTCTCAGGAGGATGTAGTTAAATAAGGACACAGAGATGTCAAACACACAAATACACTAACAGTAGACACACACACACACACACACACTGACAGGAATAGGGTGTCTGTATTAAAAGCTGTCAAGGTGTTAGATTCTGTCTCTTTCTGGAATCTGAGGTCACCTCCTACCACTGGGCATGACTCTTCTTAACTTAGGACACTGAAAATACACTGGATGAACCACTTAAGAGCCCAGCTAAATCTGCCCTAGCCAGTGTCTCATCTGAGGATAGTCTTCGACACTGAAGCTTAGACTAGCGTGCCATCATCATAATCATGAACTTTAAGTGCTCTAAGATTTCAACCACAAGGCTTTATAAAGAAAGTGATGAGCAGACTAACAGGATGCATTTGCACATATCCCGTTTTTGTTCTGTGTAATGCTGCTGCTTCAAGAACCTAGGCAAGTTACATGCAGGGAACGTGCAGAGAACCAAAACCTAGGCAACTAACATGCAGGGAACGTGCAGAGAACCAAAATGCACCAAATTTACCCGAAGTTGACATGCAGCTATTTCTAATGGGTGGTGAGCAAATAAGACAATTCGATATGAACAGTGAATGTACGGTATAATACACATGGATTTACAGTTGATACGCATGGATACGCATGGATTTACAGTTGATACGCATGGATACGCATGGATTTACAGTTGATACGCATGGATAAGCAAGGATTTAGAGAACACATTCACGGTTTTAGTACTGTACATATAGATGCATAGAGACAGGCCAAGATTTGAGCCTGGTATTCTTCAGCTATTGGATCATTACACAGTATCATTCTGTGGTTTGTTGTTTACATGTACAGACCTGTATATACTAGGCTCAATCTCACACCTTTTTCCTTTTATGTCTTATTATTTACTAAATTAAATTGTGTATTTTGCACTCTGAATTACTACTAGAGTACATTGCTCAATTGTTGGCATAAGAGTAATACTGTACATGCAATTAGTTCTGCATTTCGGTTCACTTGACAAATTAACAACGTGTGTGCACAGATGGCTCAGTAGTTAGGGAGTCAGACTTGTAGTCGGACGGTGCCAAATGTTGTTGTGTCGGGCATGGCACTGTACCTTGAGATGCTCCAGAAAGAATGTCCCTGTACTTACTGTACTGTAAGTCGCTCTGGATAAGAGTGTCAGCTAAATGACTAAAATCTAAAATGTAAACAAGAACTATTTAGTTAATCGTTAGGATATGTCTTGATATGATGAGCCTGCTGTCATCTTATTCATCTCTATGGGATGTGTGGTTCATTACTGAGTCCCACAGCCCAGTCAGTGGGCTGAATTGTTTCATTATGAGGAATATGTCTGCCGTCCGAACTTCGCTGGTGATGATAAAGATGAGAAAGGAAGAGTTACGATTGAACACAGGAAGTTGGAGTTTGTGGGGCCAAACGGAGGAGGAGCAACTGTCATTTACAAGGATGCTACCTTATTATGTGACCATGTGCTTTGTTGAATGTCCTCTGTTGGCTTATCACTCTGTATCAGCACGTGAACTGCTGTTGACTGCTGTTCAGTCTAATGCCAGTGTTATCTGATTGGCTGAGCGGGTCATTGTATTTGTTCTCTGTTGTGGGTGTCTTGGTTTGGTTGTTCCACAGTAAAGCCTCTGTTGTAAGTCCCGGAGATGGTTGAGCTAGACAGGCTGCTGAGTAGGAGCTAAAACACAACAGATCTGTTGTTAACATTTTGGAAGGGTAATGTCAGTGCACAGACTTTATATGGTGTGTAGACAGTATGTAACCAGATCCAAATGTGCTGTTTCAAAGGTAGTGTGTGTGTGTGCTTGTGTGTGTGTGTTCACGAATAATCTCACATCAGATAATGTTGAGGGCTCCTCACACTGACCTTGATCTCTTTAGTTCTGGTTGTTTCTCACAAGCTTCTCCTCTGTCCTCGTATGTTCTTCACCTTCTTGGTCGTTCCCCTCAGCTCCGGGCATTTTAGGGGTTCTCGTTCTCCAGGAACAACCTGATTTTGTTCCTCAGCACCACCTCAGATAGCTAGTCAAATGGCAGCGTGCAGACCTAGTGGCTCTTTTCTGTTAGCGCCAGGAACGGACGTGAGGAGAGTGTGTGAGAGGGAGGTGGACTGTGGGGGTTTGGTTGTTGGGTTTGTGAGTGTTTGGGAGAAACACAGTGAGGGAGGAGGGATTAGGAGGTGATGTAATTCAGTAAAGCACATAACTCCCCCACCCCACCCACCCAACCATACGCACACACAGACTGTAGTGAAAGTTCATGGGAATTCAGAGCAGAAGCACAGAAACATTGAGGTCCACAGTCAGACAGTCAGTCAGCTCTAGTTATTAACAGAATTAGTAGCAGTCAGTCAGACAGACAAGCAGTCAGCTCTAGTCCATAACAAAATTAGTAGCAGTCAGTCAGACAGACAGGCAGTCAGCTCTAGTCCATAACAGAAGAAGTAGCAGTCTGTCAGACAGACATTCATTCAGCTCTAGTCCATAACAGAAGCAGTAGCAGACAGACAGTCAGACAGACAGGCAGTCAGCTCTAGTCCATAACAGAATTAGTAGCAGTCTGTCAGACAGACATTCATTCAGCTCTAGTCCATAACAGAAGCAGTAGCAGACAAACAGTCAGACAGACAGGCAGTCAGCTCTAGTCCATAACAGAAGCAGTAGCAGTAAGTCAGACAGACAGGCAGTCAGCTCTAGTCCATAACAGAAGCAGTAGCAGACAGACAGTCAGACAGGCAGTCAGCTCTAGTCCATAACAGAAGCAGTAGCAGTAAGTCAGACAGACAGGCAGTCAGCTCTAGTCCATAACAGAAGCAGTAGCAGACAGACAGTCAGACAGACAGACAGGCAGTCAACTCTAGTCCATAACAGAAGCAGTAGCAGACAGACAGTCAGACAGACAGGCAGTCAGCACTAGTCCATAACAGAAGCAGTAGCAGACAGACAGTCAGACATACATGCAGTCAGCTCTTGTCCATAACCAAAGGAGTAGCAGACAGACAGTCAGACAGACAGGCAGTCAGCTCTAGTCTATAACAGAAGCAGTAGCAGACAGACAGACAGGCAGGCAGTCAGCTCTAGTCTGTAACTGCAGCTCTCACAGCCAAGACAACTCCCCCATACTCAGCTGCACGCTTCCACTCAGGGCTCTAGGTCGGGTAGGGCTAGGCTTTCCCCACATTCCCTCTGGATTATACCAACAGACACTTTCACACAGGTAGGGGAGCTACTTCCTTTCTGTCTCCATTGTGCATTTTGAATAGATTTTATTGCTGATATTTAACTAGTATCTTCCTCCCGAAGTGTTTTACCATTTGTATCTGTATTATTGATACTGGGTATCCAAGGATCAGTGTTGACCTGCACTTGTTGAGTTACTGTCGGTTACCGGTTATGTATCCCAGTTGGATTTGGTACCGGGGTGTCATATTTAGTCATTAGCAGGAGATTAATAAGGTTCTACTACATATATAAAACAGGACCTCATCTTTCAGGCTGTCTATGTGTATGGTATTTGGGCAGACTTATCTGATTGAATTTCACTTGACCCATACAAGTGACACTCAGAGGTAAATAAAGACATGATGATGAGAACTTTCTTCGGTTTTACAACGTGGGTGGAGTTGAACTACTCCTGTCACTCTGGCTCAGTGTCTGGGTTGAAGTTAGACATTGGTGCTACACTTCTGTTTACTTGTCCTGGACAGACGACACAGGTATGTCAGCACCCAGTGGGGTGATTAAAGGGAAGGATGTTTGTACATTTCTTTGTGTGGTAAAAGAGTGTTATGTCTGCATGTTCTCTTATTTCTTTGGATCCTTCCAGTCTCTGGAGTATGAGGCCAGAGGAGGTGATAGAAAAGTGGATCACTTTTTCCGTTTTAAAGGCAGTCATCGAGGGTAAGCTGCAGTATTAGCAGGACACTGCGTGCCAACATAGCCTGATATAACGCTCGTTTTAGTGAGGTTGGGTCCTGCAGTTGACCATTAAACAGATTCTCAAATCGCATTTTGTATCAGTCAGTTCACCAACACAGCATTTTGTCCTGTAGTGCTCTGCTTTGTGTGCGATGTGTTTACACTTTCAGTTGCTCTTTAACAGCCGTGGGTCCGTCGTTTATCACTGTTGAACGCTGAAGGAAAACCACCAGTCTACAATTTTCTATCTTTTTAATCCATAATCAAACCAAATATTTTAAATAACGTTATATTTCATTTCAGGGCTTTGCTTAAAGAGTCAAATGATCAATGTATGGAACCATACATTACAAAAAAATTAATAATAGATAAAAATATGTTGTCTGCTAACTTTTAACCTGTTTCTTCTGGCAGGAAATTGATTCAGGATTCACAGGTTCAACTAAGGGTCACACTACAGAAGTAGTTACAATTTGCCCCACAGGTCAGTGTGTTGTGACACCTATGCCCGGCAATGTCCCGTCAACATCAGCTGCATGTTATTGTGGCCTACTATCTGCCTCACCAACATTGTTTTGTCAGTATTTTAATTTACACTACGGACAAGCTGAGGAAACATGAGGAATTTGACCATGGCAGCTTGAGCTTGGATGCTGGCATTGGATGTGACTAATTTCATACTGTATGTTTCCAGAGAAGTGTTCCCTCAACGGCAGATGGCTGATGGCAACGCCTGACGATCATGGCTCTAATGCAGAAGAGCCGTTAGCCTAGATCTGTGGTAACGAATATGAAGAAATCTTTAAATGTACTAAACATCGTCAACCACAGCCGCAGGGTTGGTCAGTAGGCTCTGCACTGTAAATCACAGAGATGATTACTCAAGACTTGCGGTGATTGCACAGATTTATCTTTAGAAAGGCACACTTTGTTTGTGTGCTGCTGTTCCCTGAAGTACAATTAATTTGTATATTGAGAAATTTACCAGGGGAGCTCACACAGAAATGCAGGCATGCACACAGAAATACAAAAATGTGTATTTCTCTATATTTTAGTAGAAAACATGCTGTAATTTAAAAATGGTCCTTTCAATGTGGATGTAAATACAATATAATTGATGCTGACGGTCTGCACTGTTAAGGCAATACAACCCAAATTTCCCTCTGTATTACTTTTTGCATCTGCAAAGGCATAACCTTTCTGTATCTATGAAGTCTTTCTGTGTGTTGAGGGGTGTGACAAGTTTTACCTCAGTATTCACTTCAAAGCTTGAAAAATCCTGCATTTTAATAATACTGTATGTTGAATCTGACACATAAATTTCACTGTGCTGTATCAAGGAAGGCTAAAGATAAAATTGCGTCTCGAAGCAGGTGAAAGGTCATGATGCTCAGAGCAACAGCTGTGTGGTCTGTGAGGACGGTGGCAATACTGGTTTGGAGAGGTTATTTCCTACTGTGGCATATTGTGAGAGAAGGTGACCACGAGACGTCAATAGGGATATTGTTTGGTGTGCAGTTGTGTGACTGTGACTGCCTTTGTTTCTGCATTCATGTTCGGGTGTGTGTGTTTGTCAGTGAACACAGTTGCAAAGCAGTCCGTTTCTTTTTTCCAGTGTGTTTGTAGTCCAAGGCAGGAAATGACATCAGGGCTTCCATCAGTTACTGGCTTGGGAAGGCAGCAATTCCCACTATGACTCAGTTCTTCTGGACAGGGTTTCCTGAGCCATCACTGGGAGTGTCTTTGATTTTCTTCCTCATTTGAATACTTTTTATTATATATGTGTGTATATTTTGGATAATGTGTGCTGTAAAGTGGAGGAATGCTTGCATGCAAATATTACATTTTTCTCTCTACTATGATTGTGCATGTTGTCAATATATTGCGTTTAGGGGTAAGGCTGACTTGTTTCCGTATGTGTTTGTTTTCTTTGTTTGTTTGTTTGTTTGTGTGTGTAGGTGTGTGTGAGTGTACATCTGTCTGCTCAAATGTGAGTGAGAATTTTAAATGTCTTTGTCAGGATTTGTAATAGATCTACCAATAATCCACATCTGCTATGGGCTGAGATTGATTAAAATAACTTACCTATCAGTACAACGTCAGTCCACTTCTACTCCATTATTTATGAGGATGAATTACATAACATGGCAATATAATTACAGAACATTTTTGAGTGTTCTTTTTGCAAATATGTCTTAGTTTGCATTTAAGTTGGCTACAATCTATTTTTATTTAATTTGTATTCCACCACAGGCTGTTGATTGTAAGAATGGCTTTGTGAAATGTTCATATTATTAATGAGAGGCAGTATTTCGATTTCATTTAGCTACACAACGGTCTGCAGTTTCAGACAGCTTCACGTGTTTCACACATCTGCCGGCGGTGTCGCCATTTCTCATTTCACCCGTTTTTGTGCGTAAGCATGGGTCCGATTTTCCGTAAAGGACCGCACATTTTCCCGTCAAGTTTGCTTTGTAAAAATCCCAATTATTGCGTAGAGAGCGGCGTACGCCTTCTTTTGTGCGTACGCCACGTTTATAAATGAGGCCCCAGTGCTTTAGGTGGGAAAAAAAGGTGCCGGTACTCTCTTGCATTAGCAAATAATTATGACATTTGAGATTTCTACAGTGAAACTTGGAGATATTGCTGCTACAACAACAATTTATTGTTATTTATAACAACATGTATTTATTAAACAAGTTGTGTGTTTGCGTGCGTGCATGTTTGTGCGTGCGTGTGAAGACGGAACTCTGGGTCTGGCACACGCGTTCTTTTAGTACCTTTCTGAAGCCAGGCTAACATAACGACTTACAAATTAGACACACTTATTTTTAGCTTCTAGGTGTTCAGCAGTGAAATATCTGTTATGGCCAGGCTGCAGCCGCAGGCATCAGATAGCTTTTTCAAACTAGCATCTGTGGAGAAGCGAACTTCTGCTAGGGTGGGCCGACTGCTTGCCTTTATGTGATTCATCAAGACATCTGAAGTAAGTCACATAGTGCCCTCTGTGTAGTGTAGTTTATGCAATGTTAGGGTCATTACCAATCTTTCTGACACTGACACTTTCTCTGCCAGTGGTAGAGTATGGGCTACATGCGAGAAGTAGATGTACGCAAGAAAAAGTGTAGGTACACTTAAGAGTAAAATGTAGAAGTGCGGGTACTGCGTCCCGGATATAGATCTCCTAAAGACCAAGGCTTTTCAACTAAAGTATCTCCTAAGGAGTCATGACCAAAAGAACAAGATTGCGTGTACAAGTGGCCAAAATAAATTCTCAGGAAGGGTGAGAAGCTCAGTCATCCATCAGAAACTCGGAGTAGAGACTTCATGTAAAAACACCAATGATTTTTATCAATAAGGTCTCCTACAGACCAATGCTTTTTATTGATAAAGTATCCTAAAGACCAATGCTTTTCATCGATAATGTCTCCTAAAGACCAATGCTTTTCATCGATAATGTCTCCTAAAGACAAATGCTTTTCATCGATAAGGTCTCCTAAAGACCAATGCTTTTCATCGATAAGGTCTCCTAAAGACCAATGCTTTTCATCGATAATGTCTCCTAAAGACAAATGCTTTTCATCGATAAGGTCTCCTAAAGACCAATGCTTTTCATCGATAATGTCTCCTAAAGACCATTGCTT